>JAADVC010000060.1:0-43426 GCA_023334575.1 Pythium volutum | reverse complement strand
GTGCAACTGCGTAAGTACCTCTAAGAATCAAATAGAAGCATAGAGGATAACAGGTACACCATTTATGGTGCGGGCTTAGCCCCGGAACCGACTGTATTGCTCGGCGCACAGTAAGGGGAACCAACAGGAACAGCGCGTCATCACGCCGTGACGGCCGACCTGCGCCGTCCAAGATCCGCCCTTTCGCCCCTTCCACAAAAACCGAGTTATTGAAAGAACACTTGGGTCCACTCGGCGCAATCGCATCGCATGATGCGATTCGCATCACCATTTTGGGCCTTTGGCGTCACGACAACTTGGGACACAAATCCGGTTAGCTCATGTGTCAAAATGGTAACACCATGGTTCAAAATTTATAACCGCCCTAGTCTTTATAGCTATCACACTGTATAAGACCATTCTGTTTTCATCACCAAGATATCAACCAGATAAAACGCATTTGCCACCGTACGGATCCGCCGAGATGCGGACGGCGAAATCGAAACAGCCACTGAATCTTTGGTGGTACAATATGTGGTCCACACCATAGCGGATTCCGGTCATCATCTGTGATAACATCTTGCCATCATCGCATCCACGGCTTCTCCCGAGGCCGGAGCTCCCGACCCAATCTGCATTCTTCCGCGTTCAAGACACCTCGCATCTTTAGTGCCCTCTCCCACACACGCACCAGCAAATATGTTTGGCTACTTTATGGGCACGACGGACGAGACCGCCGCCACCGCCGAGGCCGCGACCGTGCTGTCCGACATTCCGACCTTCAAGTCCCGCGACGACGTCGACTATGTGGCCTTTGGCGAAGAGAGCGTGCGCGTGCTGCTCGCGCGCAACAGCGGCGACGACCAGGTCACGACCTGGGACCTCGTCGAGGAGTCGGACGAGTCGCTCATTTGGCGCGCGACTGTCGAGGGCAGCGAGTGGAGTCCGTTCCGCGTCAAGATGGCCGTGGGCGCGACCAAGCAGGCCATCCAGACGGCGCTGCTCGACACGGAGGTGCTGCTCAAGCTCGACGAGATGACGGAGCAAATGATTGTGCTCCACACGGTCGATTCCGACGGCAAGATCACGCTGCGCCACTTTACGAGCAAGGGCATGTTTCCGATCGCGGGCCGCGAATTCGTGCTGGTCACTTACGCGACCGAGCTGCCCGACGGCCGCGTCGCGATCGCGAGCCGCTCGATCGAACTTGAAGATGTCGAACCGTTTGAAGGGTACGTCCGTGGCCGCAACGTTATCACGGGCTACATTATCGAAGAAAAGAAGGACGAAGACGGCAGCGTGTACTGCGAGGTGACGCTGCTGGCCCACGCCGATTTGGCCGGGTACATTCCAGCGAGCATCGTCAACATGCTCGGCACGTCGGCGACCGTCAAAGTGCTGGCGAACCTCAAGACGCATCTCGAAAACTGAAGCGCATTCGCGTATCGGAACGACCACCGCAGCCGTCTTTCCCATGTTGATGCTGTATAGATAGATCCACCTAGATTTCCTCGACCCGACATAAAATACGACATAAACATCCAAAACCCTCTCAGATGTACAAAAAATCGCGCTTATGTCGTATCCTATCTAGGCATAATAGGTGCGATCGTCGTCAAACCGGGGCACGTTTGGCGGTATCGCTTGCTTGCGATCGTAGTATGGCTGCTGTTGGTCATAATATGGCTGTCGTTGTTGCTGCTGTTGATGGGGTCTCACGGGCGAGCGTCCGCCAGGCGGGGGCCTGCTCGGCGAGCGTGGCTGAGGCTTGACCGGTGATCTCGACTGGCCGGGGATGCCCGGCGGCGTCCGTGGCGGTTGACTCACGGGCGATCGCGACTGCGGCGTGTGCATCGCCGGTGAGCGGGGCTGCTGCTGGTAGTACTGCTGTGGAGACTGTTGGTGCTGGTACTGGGTGCCGCGCGGCGTGTGCACGGCCGGCGACATGGGTGGATGGATCCACGGGTTGGCCGTCTCGCCCGACGATTCGTGCCGCAGCAGCGCATTATTGCTGCTGCTCTGATTGTGGAAGCTTAGTGTCGCCGCGGCCTGGCTCTTGTTGAGCAGTGCGCGCGCCTGCTCAGCCGTCTGGTGGGTCGGATCAATGGGCGAGTCTTCTTCGAGAATCTGGCACGTGAGCACGGCCTGGCGTCGGTCGGCCGCCTTGGAATCGTCCCACACAACTTGAAGCTGCTGCCGCTTGCGCTCCTCGGGCAGCGCCCACAGCTCAATCGACTTGGCCGGGCCTATAAACAATAACTCGACCAAAAACCGGTCCTTCATCTCGCGGTCACGGGCATTGAACCGTGTAGCGTCGGGTGCATTCACGAATATGTCGATACGCTGCGCACTCTTGGCGTCGATAAAGCCGCGCGCGGGCTTGACAAAGTACCCCGTGTGGTGGGACGTCTTGATCTTGAACGCGAGTCCGCTGTGGCGCGCCTTGTTGGTAATGAAAAAGTAACTCTTGCCCTCGACAATGCCCCGCGCGGCGTCGTTTGGGTACGCGTGGTGCACGGGAAACACGAGCGATTCGCTCGGATGGAGCCGATACTCGAGCAAATCGTCCGACTCAATGAGCTCGTCAAAGTCGTTTTCCTGCTTGCGTCGCGTCGCGTAGCTATCGGTCGAGCCTTGCGATGGGACACTGGAAAAGCCCGAGTCGAGGTCCAAGTCAATATCGCCGTTGGCGCTGAAGCTGTCGTCACTGCCGTGGCTGGCGTCGTTAGGATTGTCGGGCATCAACACGCTCATCGGCTGCGGCGTCTGGACGAGCGACTTGGGACGCAGCGACGGCACGGGAGACGACGGCAAGTTCATGGCGATGGGCGGTGTGCGTGGCAAGAGCTGTCGCTGTGGGAGTGGCGGCGACGCCGAGCCGTTGCGCTGCCCCGGTGCGGCCACTGGTCCACACGGTGGAAACGCTTCGGGACTGAGCTGGTGATCGTGATGTGCTAGTGGCGCGGGGATCTGAACCTGAAGGGGTGGAGGTGGTGGTGGTGGTGGTGGTGGTGGTGGTGCACGCTGGAACTGCTGCTGCTGCATAGCCCGTGGGTCTTGCCCAATGGGTTCGTCCGAGGGCAGCCGCAGCCGCTGGAGCGACGAGAGCACGCCCGGTTCAATGTCGCGCGCCTCCATGAATTTGCACGTGAGCTTTTTATTCGTAATGAGCTCCTTGGGGAGCCGTTTCCAAAAGGTCGCGAGATCGTCGACGCCAAAGCCGCGCATGTCGTCCGACCGGTCAATGCTCTGGATCAAAAACCGTTCGATGATCGCGGCGCGGTCGTCCGGCGATAGGCGCCGCAGACGCTCGCACGCGGGCGGCAAGAGCGTCATCACAACGGCCACGTCGCTGCTCGGCTCGATCACACCTTGTGCTGGCTTGACGACAAACATGTCGACGTTGGTCGTGCGCACTTTGAACACGACGCGCTTGCGTGGCGAAATGTTGGTGAGCGTGAGACACGCGCGCGACGCCTTGGCCCGCGGCGCCGTCGCGTCGAGCGCAAACACGAGCGTCTGCGCCGGCTCGAGCAGCAGGCTCGAGTTGACGCCCACGGACGCCGAGATCATGGCTAGTGGCGTCGATATTAATACTGGGCGGAGAGACCAGTGAGCTTTGGAGAGGGGGGAAATGGGGGGAAATGGAGAGAGACCAACGAAGAAATGAGTCTGTGATGAGACGCAAAAAGGAAAGAGAAAGAAACAACTCGACGAAGCATGAACCCAGTCGATTTAGGACACTGGTCCTGGTTTCAGGTGGGTATGGGAGTCGGTCTGTTCTGGACCAAGTCTAGAGTGATGTGCACCACACTACAAAAGGTTTCAGTGAGAATATAACGTTAAATGAGTTAAATGTGGACTGATCTTCATGAGTGTACCGGTTTAAGGATGTGGTGTGAAAGGTCACTTTGTGGATATGCCACGCGCGACTTGAGTCGTAATGCGTGCGCAATGCTTTAGCGCGCCTGTGCAGCGGCGGTACTACGCCGGCTCGGGATCGCTGCCGCATATCGTATCACTGGCGCTGCTGCTGGTTGCAGTGATTGTGCCGCTGTTTCTCGCCCACGGGTCGCGAGGTAGAAATGATCTAGACGACCGTGCTTTGTTTCGATGGCTTTTGACCAGTCTCCTCTCTTCTGTGTCAACTACACAGGCTTTTGGCCAAAGACCAACACGTACACGGAGCAGCCGCACGTCAAACTCACGTACCAAGTGATCACTGTGCTCGAAGGCCAACGTGTCGAAGCATCGGGCGCCAAACAATACCTCCGCCTGATACCCAACTCCCTCTCCTCTCGTGTGCAGCGACTGCTCGAGGGAGAGATGCGACCTGCGCATATCACGGTGACCACTACCGTGCCTGTATAACGTATACAGATGCAGAGAGACTGATTATCTAGGTACCTAGGCGTACGAGACCGACAGCAATCGCGACGGAGCGCCCGAGTCGCTCCACGTGCACGTGATGACGCCGCTGCAACCGAACGAGACCATCCACCAGATCCAGGCGTTCGTGTTTCTCACGTACACGCTTGGCTCTCATGTCAAGCTGACTATGGACGCGGTAGCAGTCGTCACGCACACTTCACCTTTGCCCGGCGTGTCATTCTTGGCGGACGGCGACCTGCGACTGGTGATGCGATCACCGGCGCGAATAACCCACGAGTGCGTGCCCACTTTGCTCAACGATGCGAGATGGCTTCAGAATACTCACCACCACTGTGTCTCTGTTGCGTCAGCACCCAGACGCCGTTTGCGACCAAGCCGCTTCTAAACACGTCGCGGATACTCGGCGCACGAGACCTCGACATGGACGCGATGGCCTCACAATACCGAGGGCGCGATTGGCAGACGCACTTTCATGTGCCGTATCCACGGTGGACGACCGACGTTGCCCCCACAGCATTACCAGCGACCTCCACACGACGGTCCTTCCAACTTGACCTCACGATTCGGATTCCTCCGGCCACGGTCCTGTGCGTCTTTTGCTTGTGACTTCCACTCGGTCGCAATGTCTCCGTTTCTCATCTTCTGGGTGCTTTAGGTATCGACCGACGTGGTCCGAGTTGCTCAAGACGGCATGGATCCAGGTGAGTGGCTGCTGGTTCCCGTCATGGAAATGTCGAACTGATGTCTTGAGTGTGTGGGGTCCAGTATTTTTCCTTGGTGGTGATTGTGTACACACTTGTCCACGCCGTCTTGAGCATTCTCTTCAAGAACCGGATACTCGACACGTACACGATGCTCGACGATGCGCTCGTCGTCACAAGGAAACAGCACTAGTGATACAGCCCATGTATTTGAACTATTGATCACTCAAGTATCGGTGCTTCTGTGGACGCCAACGCGTTCGCCTTTGTTGTCGCGCGGCTCTCTTCTAGCTCGTCCAGCGCCATGCGCTGCGGAATAAACAGATAAAACCACGGCTTCCGGACCGGATCGAGACCACCGTCAGAAAAGATGCACGGCCACGCGACGAGACCGAGATGCGCGATCATCATGCGGTAATAGTGCGTGAAAGTGTGCGCGAGAAAACTCCACTTGCCGCGGAGATCGCGAAACCAGATTTGTGACGACTTGTCTGGACACGGACAAGTCACCGTTAACAATTCCATACAGAGGGAGGGCATACCTTCCTGTCCGTACCAGAAAAGAAAACCAAGGCGACGTCACCGTATTGTGGCGAGGATTCGAGCGGAAACGCCGTGGCAGCGTCATCGACATGGAGATGGCTGATCCGATCGAGATCCACTGGACGGCATAGTTGTGCGAATTTCTCGACGCGGCAGCGCTGCAGATCCTGGATGCTGTTTAACGCGAAATGGCCAACAAGCGTGGGCTGCCCACGGAGCACGGCAAACCACTTGCTGGAGAGACCGTTTGTGATCGTGTAGAAGCGCTTGAGATCGTCGGGAAGCACACACGGGTGGTTTTTCTGGTCCCACACGCTCAGCTGCACGCTCGTGGCTCCAACAAACGCCTTGTTGTCGAGATGAGAGACCCGTGGGTGCTTTCTCAAGTACGAGAACACGCCCATGGAGATCGTATCGAGGGGGTCCATTGCTGTGGGGTTTGTTGTTGATGCAGGTGCTGGCTTGGAGTTGCGGCTTGGCCAGTCGCGTCTTTTCGGAGTCGCCTGATCATGACACAAGAATAAATTTACTGGCAACACTTTTCAGCGTACCCGAGTGCCGGTATTTCTTCTTCATGGACATTCTCGCCAAGGGGTATCTACAAATTCACGGGCAGCTATTCGGCTTCATAGTAGAAGATGGTCTCGTCTCGGTACTGCATCGCGTCAAAATCAGCCTTGGAGACGGCGACCACGCGACGCTTGACTTTCTCTGGCGAGAGGTCGATAATGCGAGTGTGGGTCCTGCGTAAAGCAGGCGAGTTGGGACGCCTAAGGAGAAGCACACAATGGAATAAGTCATCCAATCCAAATCCCATTTCCAAGATGACTCCAACAAACCGTTTGAGCACGCCGACTTGAAGTTTGACTGATTTGCCCGCATTCCCAGGTTGTTTTCGTTTGGTACCCACGCGGGCATCACCAGCCACGCGGATACTCATGATCTCGCAGACGTCAAACAATAGAAAGTGGTCGATATCCCCCTCGTCCGACAAGTCGACCAGCAAAAGCTCGCCAATGTGGAGCCTCAGTCTGAAATGGGCACCACAGCACGAAAAGGTAGTCAGTGTGGACAAGTGTGAGTCATGATTCAACCACCAGGTACGTACTGAACACCATCTCCAATAGGGATGGTGGCAGAGGAGACGGTCAGGTCGCCGCGCTGCCCGGCATCCACGGTTGGAGGAAGTCGAGGAGCAAAGTCATCTTCATACGGTTCCAGAAAACGCTACAACCATAGCCAACGTCAGGAAATTAAAGGGCGTTCTTTCCGGGATGTCTTTCCAGCCAATCTTACCTGCAAGATCACACATTCCGTGACCCACGCGAATGTCTTCACACTGGATTGGTGCTTCTTTGCATAATACTCGCACGCCTACGCCACGAGGCGAGATCAGTTTCTGAGACCGATCAACATGTCTGACAGTAGAGCGTGTACCTTTGTATAATCGTCTGCGAGGACGATATCGACGCGCTGGTCACGAGACGGCTTTAGATCCTACATGATTTCATAATTGATGAGAATGGATCCAATTGAGTTGCATCGAGATGAACGGAATGACTCACCTCTTGGACTGCCTGTGCACCACACACGCGAAGAATGAATGCGATCAGACTGCTCATCTCTTTCGTGGTTTCCAACTGCAGTGGGCTCACGTCGTACGGGATACCAAAACGGAGCCCCTTGAAAATGTCGAGCTCTTTCACAGGCAGGCACTCAAACCGGCCAGTGATAGTCGAGAACCCAGACGGCACGCAGTATCCGTCAAACGGGATTGTCGATCTCGCCTTAATACATCCGTGGATCCACCCGGGGTGGACCACGGGAATGCCACAAGCGATCGCACACATAAACTTGAGTTTGCGCCACGAGATCGGTGTGGCAATGACGACGACCTTGGTGTTGTTTTCTCTGAGCAGCACGTCTTGCTGGCAGATTTTGCCACCGTAATCTTCAATGAGCTTTTGCAAATTGTCCAAGCCGTCGCCCGTGAATCCAGTGAGACAGAAATGGCGCGCATTCTTAAACACGGATTTGGAACGGGATGCGTAGGTTCTCGTCGCCGACGGGACGGGAGACTGTATTCTCGCGCGTGTGCGTACACTGGGCGTGGAGGACCCCGTCGTCGTTGTCGGCGCCACAGGTGGCTTGTCGGTTCGTGATGATTTCCGTGGCGTGACTTCTCGTGACTGCGGGTGTGCTCCAGCATCGGGAGAAAATAGTGTTCGTCCTCGCTTGCGACTCGAAGTAGGAGGTGTGCCGGCCACACTGGAGGGCGAGCTCTCTTTGGTCCGCCTCGCTTTCTTTGGCGTCGCCTCCAACGCATCCGCCTCATGAAGCTCACGATGTCCTCCGCTCGAAGAAGTTGATAGAATGGGAGCTGCTGGTTTCTTTGATTGCTGGACAATTTGAGCTGCTTGGAGGGTCTTCATCGCCAGTGCACCCATGTCAGGTAGACTGTCTTGAAGCTGGGACTGGGACTCACTCTCTTGCGATTCCGGAATCGCAAACGAGAACTCGAGGTTGCGGATCGCCGATGACGGTCGCACGCTTGGTTTCACCGGCGAAGAAACACCAGCGCACACACAGACGGCCTCCCCGCAACGGCACGCCGAGTCGACAAACTCGTACGACTTTTCCTGGGACGCCGACAGTTCTGGCACACTGGCAGGGTTGGCCTTGCCGCGCTTCTTGAGCGCGACATGGACCATTCCTTCAGGGGATGCTTTCGAGGGCTGCGTCGACGTCAGGTCCTCTTGGCTCTCGTCTTGGAATAGCCCACGTTCCTGGTGATGTGGCTTTGGTGTGGGGCTTGTTAACGATTTCACCGCCTGGATTTGCGTCTCCCGTTCGCGACGCACGCGCGCCGCCAGCTCTGTGAGCGTCTGGTCTTCTGTATCCACAAACGCGTCAGGATCCTGCTGCAGCGTCTCCCTGACTTTTTGTTTGCGCTTGAGAGATTGCGTCTTACGCTCGACACTTGTCGTCCCCGCCATGGGCTGTGTGTTCTGCTCGTTTGGCGGTGTGATCGGAAGCCTACTGACAGGTTGCGGAGGAGAAGGAGCAGCGTCACGCTCGGCGACCGACGCAGTAGCATCGAGCATCGCGTCTTGGTCGATCGTGTTTGGAAAGACTTCGGTGCTGGGTATTGACTCAGCTGGATGCTCGTCGTCGTCATCGTAGTACTCGTCGAGCGGTTGCGTTTCGGGAATCGAATCCATCGAGTCGCGGCGGTACGCATGGTAATCCGAGTCCGTGTCGCTGTTCGTTCCATGCTCCGCCTCCGACTCAGTGTCGCTTTCGAGTGCATCCGCGGCATTGCGTTCTTCTCGCTCCTGTCGTCCAGCATGCCCGTCGATACTGCGAATGAATGAGTTCACGACCACCACACTGCCACGCGCATCGTCGCTGGTCTGCCGCCGCTGGCTTTCCAAACGCGCCACTGGCGACAGACTCTCTTCATCTCGCTGACCACCGTCGCCAGACGTGTCAATGTTCATTGCTTCTTCCTCGTCGGCGTCGGATGAATGGATCTGGATGGTTCGCTCGGCGCCATGCGACTGGCCATGCCCGTCTCGACTCGTCCCATTCTTGGGCAATCGCTTCTCCAGCGCCGACAGGAATCCACGGCCGCTGTCATCTTTCCGCTGTGGTGCTCTCACAATCCCCTTGGGTTCGTTGATTTGCTTGGTCTCTCGTGGCGACGGCGCTGCCTCTTCGTCTTGCTGTGTATCCTCCAGCAACGCGTCGTGGTACTGACTCCCTCCTTGGCTCATTTGCGACGCGCCGCCGGCGCCGACATCCATCGAGACCCTTGAGCCACCGCCACCATAGCGTGGAAATGACGCGACGCGACTCGCGACGACGACGCCGAGCGGCCGCCGGAGACCGGCAAACGCGTTTGGGTCGGCGCTGCACTGTTGGGACGTTACCTCCTCGGAATCGTCTCGCCTGGACGTGAGCGACGGCTCGTTCGCATGCGGAGACAACGCCGTGAAATCCGAGAGCGGGTCCATTGCCTTCTCTGCAGTCTCCTTCCACGCAGCAAGACGTCCGTCTTCTCTGATGGTGATCGCTTTTTCCCTCCACTTCCTTCGCGCCAAATGCGTAACCCATCCATGTACCGATTTGAGTTATCTGAATCAGAGTGACGGCTCTGGGTATTTCCTCTTATACCCGTATTGATTTTCAGCCAATAGAGTGTCCGTATTCGATGATTTTTCGCCTGAACACAATTGGACAACAAAGTTGCCCTAATAACGTCTCTAATTTAGGACATTAGCGCGAAAAAATCTTGCAGCGTGCGAACACACAGTCAAGAAGAACCAAACCAAAAAGAGCTGGTCAGTAAAAAAGCAGAAAGGAGCGCAAAAGGCCACTGGAAGTCTTCGCCATTTTCTTCTGCCTTACTCCATACAGTATATAGCGATCTATCTACGGGACCGACGACCTCCCCCCTCTTCACTAACGAACGTACGCGTCTCTCTCTAAGCTCTATTGTGCCGTGGCTCTCGCGTCGTTATTGACGGCAGTCTCCATTTAAAGTTCTCTCTCATTTCACCCACCAGCCTTTTTCTCACCAAGATGTGGAACGCCTTCGTGCAGCGCCGTAACGGCGGCGGCTACGACGACGAGCGCGCGCTGCTCGAGCTCATTGAACTCAATGACGCCGACTGCGAGCTGCTGATCAAGGCCGGACTCAAGATACAAAAGGGCGCGAGTCCGCGCGACCTCTACTGCTTTCAGAACTTGCCGGCGTTTTACGATGGCACGCCGTTGCAGGTGCTGCGGCTTTTGGAAGAGATGCGATCCGCTGGTCGTAAGCTAATGCGCCAGGCCGCCGACGCCGCGCGTCCCGTGGAGCAGGAGATGACGGCCACCGCCGTCAAGCGGCAGCGCGTCTCGAGCGCCGGTGGTTTGTTGCCGACGTGGGCACAATCGAACGCGAGTGCGGACGTGGATGAAGAGCTCCTGGAAATCAGCGAAGGCGACGAGCTACCCGAGATCATTACGATTCGATCGTCGTCCTTGGGGAAGCGGCCGCCGTCACCCACGAAGCGAGCGAGCGGTGCGGATCTGTACGACACGGTCGCGACCCTCGTCAAGCCGTCGGTATCGGTATCCTCCAAGCACGCGGGGCGTCGCAGCGGCATGAAGATTGATGTAGCATCCGTTGAACGTGACTTGTCTGATGCCACGCCGCCGTCACGCAAGCGCAAGAGCGGAGCCGATCCGTCTTCTTCTTCTTCTTCGTCTGCGTCGCCCTTGACAGCGCTGTTCTCGCCTACGAAAAGCATCCGCACGCCGTCGCCCGGTCTTAAGACCAAGCGAACCAGTGTGCTCAAGCAGTTTGAGACGCCCGAGCAGCAGTCGACAGGAAGTGCGACGCCGCAGACCGAGCCGGCGCCCCCCAAGCGGTCCTCGACGGCCAGGAGGACCCAGTACACGATCACGACGACCTTGACCAGCGACACTGACGACGAGGACGCCGAACTGGGCGATGGCCTTTTGGATGATTCACCAGAGGACGACGAGCGAGCGTGTTGTGACATCAAGAGCGTCGTTGAGCCGATCGTGGACGCGTGGCAGCGCACGACGTCGCGGTTCCAGCACGCGTGGGAAGAAGTACGTGGCGTGTCGTCGTCGCTTATTATGATCCCGCTCAATGCCGAACTGCCGAAGGACCATGTTGCTGACGTGCTGCGTGATGACGATCTGTTAGTACTCGAAGGAGCCACGGACCAGCCACACCACGTAACGAGACAAACGGGCGGGCTCTGCGTGCAAACGCGGAGACAGCACAGCACCTCAAGTCGAAGCGGAGGCCTTGCAATCCCATGGCGACTGTGGTGAACACAATGTGTTACTCTTCTATTATTCACAGAAACAGAAACCCCATGTCTTTTTTGCCCATGAAGATTCCGTTGTACAAATAGTACGAATCAATCAAGAGCATCAAATTGGAGCACCACCCTTGCAGTGACTAAAGATAGTACTACGTAGTAGAGACCAGCGGCATCTCTCTCCCACTCTCTTGCTATTGCGGAAAAGGGACCTTTCAATCCTTGGTCCGTGATGGAGCCATCTACGTCTTCGCCATCGTCGTCGGACGTGCTCTTTGAAACGGCGCTGCAGCTCGAGTGGGAAAAGAAGCAGATCAACACCATCAAGGCAGGCTTCACGTTGGATGGCGGTGGTAGCGGTACGAAGCCGTATTTCCCAGAGTGCACGTGTCTGGCACGGTTCAAGAAGGGCAAATACAATGAGATTGCGTGCGAGGCCCACAAATTCACACTGCGCAACTCCAAGCCCCATCCGTACATGCTGAGAAGCGGCCTCATCACAGCACCGACGCCATCTCCATCCAAAACGCTGCTCGGCCACTCGCAGTCGGCACCGACGATCGGCGTGTCGCCTCTCCACTTGCCCGTGTCCCCCATCAAGTCGTCGTCCACGAAATCCTCCGCACTCAAGAAACCCAAGAGCAGACAAAGCAAGCGCACGTCCACGACGACGACGACAGCAGGCGACGATAATACTAGTTCCACGGGGCGCCAGCGGAGATCGTCGGCACGGAGCCAGCGATCCCCGTCGCGCTCTGGAAGCACCAGCAACAATCGTGTAGACCTCTCGCCATTCAAGACGCTGCCGTCACTGGCCAAGTCACCCGTCCACCACGTAGAGGAGGCAGCCGAACCGAGCGAGACCAGGCGAGAAAGTACAATTCACGAGCGCTTCCACGGGATGCAGCCGATCGTGTTGCGGCCCGAGCGAATGGTACTGGAGCGACCCGACACCCAGCGCATGCTGCAGCAGTACACTAAGCTCCTCAAGCTCCACGCCGAGACGCCACGCAATATGGCGATGCTGTATACCCGACGGTCCACGCTGCTGGCCGCGCTAAGCAAATTCGACGAGGCCCTCCGAGATGCCAAAGACGCCATTCGACTCGAGCCCACCGCCACTGTGGTGAGCATGCTCCCTTGGGTGCCTCCCGTGCTTGCATACTTACTTTACTTGTGTAGGGATATTTTCGGGCCGGGTATGCGCTGTACGGACTGGGGCGGTTCGCCGACGCGACGGGCTTTTTCCAGCGCGGACTCGCATTTGATGTCGACTCGCGGCAGCTGCGCCATGCACTCAACGTGACGCTCATCCACTTGCGGCACGCGCGTCCGCACCACCACCACCACCACCATACAAAGACGCCACACCACTAAAGGATGGCTGCGCTTTTCTCACTGAATGGCCGTCGCAAACGACGTGCGCACCCATTAGTCCGGTCGCTTACGGCTCCCCCCACCGGAACGTACGCGCCGGCCGCGCGTGCCAGCGGTTGCCACAGAACTCGCATTCGTGAAAGATTGGGTCGGCATACAGCGGGTCGTCAACCATGACCATGGCGAGCTCAGTGTGGCTGACTTGGAGATGCACGACTCCACCGGGGTCTGTGCGTGCACGCGACGGCAGATTTGTGAAAAATGGCAATCACTTGGTTCTCCATCTTGACGCTCTAGGACGCCGACTTGTACACCGGGCACGGGTACCAGCCTTCCAACCGGCTCGGTCCGCTCGCGAGATGGCCCTGCATAACGGCCTTGACGTACTCGTCTTAGCTGGTTCATTTTCTGCACGTGATGGACGCACAACGTGTGGCCAACTGGGCCATCTTGCGCCAGAACGTCGCGTAGCGATTCACAAGTGCAGCCGGGTGGCTGCACCCCGCCCAGGGACGAGCAACGAGAGCGGCTGCTTGGCCGTGAGGACCGTGTAGCTGCGTATTCATCACGCGACTGTGTGCAGAGTCCTGAGTCATCATCAGCACTTGGCTGCGAAAGCTCGCGCTGCGCCAGCATCCATCGCGTCACGAGGCTGCACGTGTGTGGGGTCGACGTGCGTGGTCTCGTGGTCCAGCAACTTGTCGCAGCACCATGAGAGTGGACGCGTACGAGCGTCCGTCTCGAAAGGGCAGATCATCGGTTGGTTCAGCTTGCTGGCCGCGCGCGTCGCAATCACACGACTTGCCGTCTTGTTGGTGAGCACTGCAAAGGCCACGTCAACGGCACTTGGAAGCGAGAGCGCAAAGCGTCCCACACGGCATACTGACCGACACGCGCCAACGCCAGCGGTACCGGCGTCGTGTCGTGGGCATTCGCTTTCGTCACGCATCTGGCCATTCACTGCCTGGAAGCCCGCTTCAGACGCGCGGAGCTTGCGTTGCAGCGTCGTGCTATGGAGATTTGTCGAGACTAGAGTCACGCGCGACGATGATCGTGTGCAGCTTGTGCGGCGTGAGAGCGTTGGGCTAGTCACCACGGCCCACCCAATTGATCCAGCGTCGACTCGCGCGCGGCCATCATGTCCATCACGTTGATTTCACGAAGCACAAGCAGCAGACAACCCACGGCGCGTAGCTGATTCAAGTCGGTCGCCGCGTCGCCCGAGCCGTCCACAGCAAACGCGACGTTGCGCGAGCCACGTGAAGACTCGGTGCCTGCGTCTTGGTGTCATGGCCGCGCGGCACCATCATCGAAGAGTCCACGAGGCGCGTGCGCCCGCAAATCTCAACGGCCACCACCACACCGTCTCTCACGTCGACAGCGAAGCGGTTCCACGACCGCGTCGCGGTAGCTGCGTCCAGTGTTGGAAACCAGCACGTGTTCGCGCCGTGGCATTTAATTCAAGCATCGCCCTCAATCTCTCTCTACCTCTCTCTCTCTTTGTCCTTGTAGACTCCATTGTCGCGTCCCAGACGGATTCGCGTATATCGTCCACTGCTGGGAGGGGGGGGGCAACGGCACCTTTTTACCAAACAACAGTGTCGTCGACGACACGAGCCGTGTTGAACAAAACGAGCGGAAGAGTGTGCACCGGCATTTGGTGAAGCGATGGCGCCGGCCGACAACGGGGCCAAGCGAATCAACCGCGCACTAGCGTGCCTCCTCGATGACGCTCACCGCCAAGGATGTAGCGGTGGTCCGCATGCCTTACGTGTGCGACGCGATCGAAGACGAGTGGAACGGCTATGTAGTGAGCGAAGGCCAAGCGTATCCATCCCGGTTCGTGGTATGGGGTAAAACCAGTCGCCAGATCTTCATCTGGAGGTTTCCAGGCAAGACGCATGAATCGTTTTGTCTGGTGCTGCATCGCGCCATTGATATCCCGACTTTACCATCCACGCGAGACGCCCACCTCGACCCGTAGCGTCTTATAGTCGTTCCTTGGAGTTCCGTGAGGTGGAGAGATCGCACCGAGAGGCTCGACCAGGCGACGCTTTGGTCGGTAGCTGAGATCTGGTTCATAGCAACGACCCGCGGAATCGTACGCAGCCATGCACAAAAAAAAGATCTTGGAGAATGAGCGACGGCCAGCTCGACTTTAATTAAGGCTCGGCGTGTATGGGCGTTCCGCCTTTTGTGTCGCCAACGTGCTCTGTATCAAGGTCGACGAAGAGCTGCTCACAGGGAACTACGAGCTCTATCAAGTACGCCAAGCAGCGAATGCCGCGGCGCCTGGATTACCACTGTGGCCGCTACATGCGACGTCCGTTGTGTTACCCGCCACGGTCATTAACTTGGAGAAGAGGTTCCTCCTGGGGCTTCCAGACGACGCCGTCTTGCCCAACGCAGTGCCCAGCCAAGTGACGATCGATCTGTACGCAGTGTTAATCGACGCGCGCGATGACCGCTAGTTTTTCTGCACGGAGCCAGTCGTGTCAACGATGAACACGACTGCAGCATACGCGATTGTTTCAATAATGCTAAATGCTGGGGATTTGTACCTCATGGGTGTTTACAAATAATGTACTATTTTAAATGATTTAAGTCACCTTTATTTTGTCCTTCACTGTAGCAGTAAATTCGCATTATTATGTCCTTCACGGTACCCAACACCAGGAGCACCAACTGAGCTGGTCACAAAGGGTTGGCGTCCACAACCCAATGGGAAGATGCTTTGTGCAAAATCTCGCATCTCACTGGATAAGCGAAGTTTGCTACCGGTATCCACAACCCAACCCAATGGGATGCTTTCATGGGAAATCTCTCATCTCATGTTCGACTTGAGAGCTGACGTTTCGACGGTTTTACTCGGGCCATCTTGCGCCAGAACGTCGGGAAGCGATCCACAAACGCGGCCGGGGGACGAGAGCGGCCCGGGTACGAGAGCGGCTGCGTGGACGTGATCGCAGTGTAGCTGCGTATTCACGCGACGCCGTCACCATTGTTTGCAGAGTCCTGGGTCCTCATAGGCACTTGGCTGCGAAAGCTCGCGCAGCGCCAGCATCCATCGCGTCTCGAGGCTGCACAGCGTCGGCTCGGTTTGCTGGCCATGTGCGTGGCAATCACACGACTTGCCGTGTCGTTCGCGAGCACTGTCGCGAGCACTGCACATGCCACGTCGACGGCACTTGACAGCGTGCGCACGACCGTAATGTCGTGGTGGCGCACGTGGTCGAACGCGACACTCGAGAGTGCAAACGCGTCCCACGCGGCATACGCAATTCAGAAAGCGATTCAATCAGGACATCACTTCAAGTTGAACATTGACAGCGTCTCACTCTCACTCTCTCTCTCTCTCTCTCTCTCTCGGCGGCTTCCCGTCACTGTGGAATCTCCATTGTCGCGTCCCGGATTCACTCTACCGTCCACTGCCGGGGCAACGCCGCCTTTTGCCACACAACAATGCCGGCGACGACACTAGCGCGTCTATTGCCGTTTCGACTTTACAAGAGACATTTTGATGTCCTGCGTACGAACTCCGCGGATCGTCGCTCTGAACCAGATCTCAATTACCGACCAAAGCGTCGCCTAGTCGAGCCACCCAGCGCGATCCCACCACCTCATGGAACGCCAAGGAACACCTATAAGACGCTACGGGTCGGGGCGGGCGTCTCGTGTGGATGGGGAACGAGCGACGGCCAGCTCGACTTGAAGGCACTGGTGTATGGGCGATCCGCCCTTGCATTACCTACTTACTATGTATCCAAGTCGACGAAGAGCTTCTCACGGGAAGCTACAATCTCTATGCAGTACGCCAAGCAGCGAATGGCGCAGCGCCTGGATTACCACTCCATCCACTACATGCAACGTTCATGTGTGGCGCCCGCCACGATCATTGACTTGGAGAAGAGGTTTCTCTGGGGGCTTCCAGACGACGCCGTCTTGCCCAGCGCAATGCCAAACCAAGTGACAATCGATCTGTATGCAGTATTGATCGAAGCGCGCGATAACCAATAGCTTTTCTCCACGGAGCCAATCGTGTCGAAGATGAACACGACCAACGACAGGCGTTTGGCGCGTACGGTGACGCTTCAGTATACCGCACTGGAAAGAGAGGCGGTGCGCAAACCTCTGATGACGCTGCAACATGCGCGATTGTTTCAATGCTGGTGATTTGTACCCCATGGGTGTTTACATATAATGTACTATTTTGAGTGATTGAATTAAATATTTATTTTGTCCTTCACAGTAGCAGTTGATTTACATTATTATGTCCTTCACGGTACCAACCCCCAGGAGCTCCAACTGCTGTTCCACAAAGGGTCATTTTCCAACTTTGAGGGTCGGGCGCAAAGCACGATGCCAACCATGGCGGCTCGTGTGCTGCGCAACCGCGTCTGCGTCGTGGAGGTCCCCTTCCTCCGGACGGGTCGCTGTGGCTTCGTACCAGTCCGTGTGCGTCGTGGAGGTCTCCTTCCTCCGGACGGCACGGCGATATAAAGAGAGCGTCTGCGTCGTGGAGGTCCCCTTCCTCCGGACGGGTCGCTGTGCAGTCCGTGTGCGTCACGGGGGATTTATCCTCCGGACGGCGCGGCCATACTCGTAAAAAAACGGGGGTGTCTTGCGGTGGTTAGTCGGTAATAAATAAAAATGCATCGTCCGCAATTGAAGGAAGCTATTCAATTAGGATTAAACGTGCAGTTCAACTTGACGCTGAAGCTGGGGGACTCTCTCTTTGTTTCTCTCTCTCTCGCTTGCGAGTCGCGGTTAAGCGTCGGTCCGCTAGCGGCCCTGCAGATGCCCGTGTGCACCGCCTCTTACATCTCGTTCGTGACCAAGAACGACTCACTCGCCCACGTTGGTGCTTGGAACTCTTGCAGTCGCTCACTAAACTCTTCGTCCGTCAGTCGTTCGTCAATGGGCGTGACAAATTCGTACTGGCTAAACACGGGTCCGGCGTACATGGCCTCGTCCACGATAAAGAAGCCCATGTTGACGTCGCCCACGCCAACATGGAGAATACCGCCCGGGTCGCCGTGCTCAATACACGGCGCGTCCGTGTGAATGTCGGCGACAAGGTGTTCCTGCTTGCCCGAGTCTTCGCGACTCGTGTAAAAGAGACTTGGGTACCAGCCCAAGTATTTGTACGTGCCGCTGCCGCGCTCTTCTTCAATGACATTCTTGAGGAACGCGTCTTGCTCGTCACTGAGTGGCTGCTTCGCGGCCTGCGCCACGGAAATGGCGTGGAGCTTGCCACAAATGACTACAAAGTTGCCAAAGCACTCGCGACCCTTACGCTGGACGCTAGATTCCTCGTCCTCGGCGGCGGCAGGAAGCTTGAACGACGAGAGGATCGCGACCGTGCGCTCGGCGAGCTGCTGCATTTTGGCCCAAAACGACGGGTACGGATCCACAAACGCGGCCGCAAACTCGCACGCGCACCGCACTGTCATGCCCTGCTTGGCGTACAGGATCGTGTCGTGGCGCAGCTGCGCAAACGACGCGAGCTGCGTGTTCATCTGCCGCTTGTCCCACGTGTCCGAAGCAAACACGCTCTCACGGCTCGCACTGGGAAGAGACAATTCACGGAGCGCGAGCTGCCACAGCAGCGCCAAGCTCGCGGTCGCCGGGTCGGCTTTCTTCATGGCTTCATCCACGAGTTCTCGCGCCGCAACCAGATTGGCCGTGTACGGGAGACCGTCGCGGAAAGGGACACGTTCTTTCCCCGGCACTGCCGCCTTCATGCGCGTGGCAATCTCGCGACTTGCAGCGTCGTTGCCAAACAGTGCAAACGCCGCGTCCACAGCGCTGACCATGCGACGTGGTACCTTGTTCCCCGTCACAGGATCCACGACCGTATCAAACACGAGCTTGGAAAAGACGAACGCGCTCCACACAAACTGCTGTCCGAAAAACGCAAACGCCGTCGGCATGCGTGCTCCTTCGACGCTTGGGTGGCCGTTGATCGCCTGCACGCCAAGCCCGCGACGAGCAATTTCGTGTTGAAGGGTTTGCAGTTTGGCGTGGCTGCCATGTCCAAAGAATTCGGTCGGTACGTCGCAGTCCTCGCCCAACAGCTCGTGCAGTTGCATGGGCGTCATGCTGTCGGCGCCGACGCCGTCACCGGCAAGCGCCGCGATCGTCTCGTGGAGCGTGTGGACCAGCGGCAGCACGCCGGCCTTACGCAGCACATAAACGACCAGACACGCACACTGGAGCTGCGTCAAGTCGCTGGCCTGACCGTCTTCATCGCCGGGCGGCGCGCCATCGACGCGAAAGTCGACGGTGCCAAGCCACGCCATGGCCCGAAAGAACCGCGCGAGATTGAGCGTCTTGGTGTAGTGGCCGCGCGGCTTGAAGAGCGAAAAGTCGACCTCACGTCGCGATCCCAAAATGTCGGTGGTCGTGAGCTGTTCTTGCCGGACCAATGTGAGCAGTTCCGAGAGGCGTTCAGCGTTCGCAGCGACACAAAGCGGCACGGGCGAGCCGACGGCGCGGTCGTGGGTCGGGTCGGTTCCAAGCATTTGTTTCTTGAACCACGACATACGAGACTCTTCCTCTTCTTTCGCGCGGGCGGCAGCCGCGTCCGCCGCCGTCACCGGTTCGCCAAGGAGCAGGCGCTGCGCCACGGCCACGTAGAGCTCCACCTGCGCAAGCGGAGTCTTCAGCTCATTCTGCTCTTCATTGGCAGCGTCGTACTGCGTCGCAATCTCCGTCATGGTCTTGACGAGGACCGTGTGGAGCAGCGGCATTAACTCTTGCATCTCGAGGTCCATGAGGAACGCGTCAAAGCTGCGGTGCCACGCGTGGAGCACCGAGTCGCTCGTGATGAACACGGCCAGATCGTCCGTGTAGAGACAATAGTACTGCTCGGCAAAGCTCTCGGCGCGAAGGCGCTCGCTGACCATGACGCCGTGCTGCTGCAGGCGATGGGTCTCGCGGTCCGTGAGCCGGAAGTCGTTGCGACGGTACTTCTTGAGCTCGTGGTGTTTGTTGGAGAGTCGAATCTGCATCACATACATGTCGCCGTGTTCCTTCCTGGCTTCTTCACGGGCTTTGTCGTACGTGGCGTTTAGTGCATGGGGCGAGGCCGTAAAGTCGGCATAGTAGCGGACCGCGTCCAGCGACGGCACGGCGTTCGTGGTGGAAGTCTCCGAGGAGGAGGAGGAAGAAGAACACGGCGCGCACTTTCCTAGGAGGTCGTCGGGTGTCAGCGTGACTGGCTGTGCACGCAGCTTGGCGTCAAACGCGTCGGCGATCGCAGCGCTCATGGCGGTCGGAGCGTCTCTGTCTTTGCTTGAATTCACGTGGGGCGCTTGTGGTCTGGATCGTAAAAGCCCGAATGCCGTGCCGGATCTGTCGGGGGAAGGGGGCTCACAACGAACAGTGCGAGTGAGGTGAAAAAAAAGAGATTTCTGAGAGATACGTAGTATCAAACACCAAAAACTACCCAATGGGTTCCACTGGGTTGAAAAGCAAGAGTGGTGGTCGCCACCACTTGTGACGTGGCGAGACACCGGAATCTGAGCTTCAAGTCCCACAGTCACGATCTTCGAGTTGTGCCGAAATCGAGGGCACTGGGGTTGTGTAGCTGGACATACTAGTATATCATACAGTGCGTGTCATAATTTTTCTTGCTGTATCCGCTGCCTTGTTTACTTGGACACGAGGAATGACTCACTCGCCCACGTCGGCGCGTGGAACTCGCCCAGTCGCTCGCTAAACTCGGCATCCGTCAGTCGCTTGTTGATGGGCGTGACAAACTCGTAGTGGCTAAACACTGGCCCGGCGTACATGACCTTGTCGACGACAAAAAAGCCCATATTGACGTCCCCCACACCAAGATGGAGAATGCCGCCGGCGTCGCCATGCTCGATGGACGGCACATCCGTGTGGACGTCGGCCACGACGTGGTCCTTCTTACCCGAGTCTTCGCGGCTCGTGTAAAAGAGGCTCGGGTACCACCCCATGTAGCGCGAGCCACCGCTGCCGTGGCGCTCCTCCATGACGTTCTTGAGGAACGCGTCTTGCTCTTCCGCGAGTGGCTGCTTTGTCGTCTGCACAGTCGCAATCTCGCCCAGCCGACGCGTCACGTCCGCAAACTCGTCGAAAAAGCAGCGCGCCTTGTACTGCAGTCTCGACTCGTCGTCGTCGCTCGTGTTAAGCAGCTTGAGCTGGTCCAGAATGCCTCGCGTGCGCTGCGCGAGCTGCTGCATCTTGGTCCAAAACGCCGGGTATGGATCCACAAATCCGGCCGCGTACTCGCACCGCGTGCCCATCGTAAAGCTCTGCTTGGCGTACAGGATCGTGTCGTGGCGCAACTGCGCGAGCGACGCAATCTGCGTATTCATGGTGCGCGTCTGCCACGCGTGCGACTGAAACACGGCCGTGTGATTGGCGCTCGCCGTCGAGAGTTCGCGCAGTGCGAGTTGCCACAGCAGCGGGATGCTACAGGACGCTGGGTCGGCGTTTGCAAGCTTGGCGTCGACCACGTTGCGCACGGCCATCAGATTGGCCGTGTACGGAAGCCCATCGCGGAACGGCACGAAGTCGTGACGGGTCTTGGGCGTCGCCGTCATGCGTTTCGCGATCTCGCTGCTCGCGGCATTGTTACCGAGCAACGCAAACGCCGCGTCGACGGCGCTGGGCAGGCGACGCGCCACCTTGTCACCCGTGGCAGGATCCACGACTTGGTCAAACACGAGCTTGGAAAACACAAACGCGCTCCACACAAACTGCTGGCCCAGGAACGCACACGCCGTTGGCAAACGCGTCGCTGCGGACGGTGACGCCGCGGCCGCGACCGACTCGGTCAGTGGATGGCCGGCAATGGCTTGCGTACCGAGTCGCTGGTTGGCGATCTCGTCTTGGAGGTCCTTGAGGTTGGTTTCACTATCACTACTGAGGTAGAGCGCCACGATATTGCGATCCGCGAGCAGTCCATGGAGCTGCATTGGCGTCATGCTGTCGGATCCGTAGCCGTCGCCCGTGAGCACCGCGAGCACCGTGGCAAATGCCTCGACTCTTTGGAGAGCGTCGGCGTCGCGCAGCAGCTGCACGACCAGACACGCGCACTGCAGTTGGTGGAGGGCGTTCGCTGGATCGTCCGTGCCGTCGACGCGAAAGTCGACGGTCCCCAGCCACGTCATGGCGCGGAAAAACCGCTCGAGTTCGTTCGATTTCGTGTAGTGGCCGCGCGGCTTGAACAATGAGAAATCGACTTGGCGAGACCCACCAAAGAGCGTCATGGACGAGAGCGTTTCGGCTTCGATGCCATCGAGAATCGTCGCGACGGCACGATCTCCACGAGCGCTCGTCGTGTCACCACCCTGCAGCAACTGCTGCGCGACAGTGAAGAACGTATCCACGTCTTGGGCCACAGCCGTCGCCGCTACAGTGGCCAAAGTACGCTGGCTTGCGTGTCGAATGTCAGTGAGAATCTTGTCGAGCAGCGGCATCAGTTGTTGTTCCTCGAGCTCGACGAGGAACGCGTCAAAGCTGCGGTGCCACGCGTGGAGCACCGAGTCGGCCGTAATAAACACGGGCATATCATCCGAGTAAAGGCGGTAGTACACCTCGGCAAAGCTCTTGGCGCAGTGTCGCTCCGAGACCATCACGCCATGCTGCGCGAGCCGCTTGGTCTCTACTTCGTTCAAGCGAAAATCGAATTGGCGGTGGCGCCGCAGCTCGTGGTGCGTGTCCGACGCGAGGATCTCATCCACATGCTGCTTGCCGTGGTTCGCGATCGCGTCGTCGATCGCGAGCTTGAACTTTTCGTTGGCGTCGCTCGGCGCCATTGCAAAGTCGTCGTAAAAGCGGCACTCGCTCAGCGGCGTCAGCAGCGGCGCCGTGACGGCGGAAGGGGGAAACTGCTGGAGCAGATCATCAGGCGCGAGCTTGGTGGTGGTCTGCTGGCGCAGCGCCGCGTCAAAGGCCGATGCAACGGAGCCGCTCATGGTTTTAGAGATAGAGAGTCTTGGGGGGGGAGGGGGCGTGTGGGTGGGGAGAAGGTGGAAGATTCGTCAATGAAGAAGAGCGGCGGGTGAGCGCTTTATTTTCTCTTGGGGTCTGGATCGCGTTTCTGTTCTGGTTCGCCTTTCGCGGGAAACGAGAATGATGGTACACCACCATAATGACGTGTCACTAAAAGTAAATAGGTTCGAGTGGATGAAAAACCGGTACTACCGGTTTTAGAAGAAATTCAGAGTTCACTTGAACCATGACATTTCCATCCTAGCGTGAATTCCAACGACCTCTAAATCTCGTCAACGCGTCCTTTGTAGCCTGCAAACAGATCCTTCTTGTCGTTGGCGTTCGGCTTGGCATCTGTGGCGTGTGGTACGAACCGGTCCCCCACATTAGTCTAACCATTGTGGACTTTCTCCATGATACTTTTGTACGAGCGCACCTTTCGAACGCTCCGTCTTTTCGGACGGCTGGTAGGAATAATGCGGTGGGTTTTGCGGCGGTGCCGGGTGGCCCGACGGGCGACGAGGAAACGACGAGGGTGGGTGCACGGGCATGCGCTCAAACTCTTTCTCCATGTCGTTGAAAAAGCCACCGCCGCCCGCGCCGTCGCCAAACATGCCACCACCGAAAAAGCCTGAGGCAACGCAGTTAGAGATCTCCTCGCATGCTCATACGTCCCCCTTCATCTCACGACACGTACTTTCAAACGGACGCAGCATCTCTTGGCGCAAAAAGTCGAATGGACTCATCTGGGCATCAAACTCGTCCTCCCTGTGGTATTATCAATAGTAAAGTGAGATATCCACTCTGAAAGAAAATTTCGTCTGAATACAATTGGCGACACGTACCGCTGTCGGAAAGGGTCAAAGGCTCCAAACAGAGCGCCCGCGTTGCCTTCGCTATTATTGTCACACGCATTTTGAGATCCGATCTGCATTGGTGCCTGAGTATGGAAGTACGACGCGACACGTACGCCTTGCGCGGGTCCATTCGCTCACGGTTGAAAAAGTCACCACCAAACACGCTCTGTCCGCCATCCACACTGCTGTGCTCGTCCTCGGTGACCTCCTTGCGATTGGAAATCATCTCCTAACAGCGAAAAACGGTCCGTAAAGATGAGTATCCGATCCAAATCCTCATTTTGCGACAGCGTATTACCTTGTTCTTTCCAGGGCACTGGCGAAAGATCTTTTTGATGATCTCGCACTTGCTTTCACCATTGATCGAGCGACACGACTGCGATAACGCCGTCGAGTAAAAGCAGCCTAGTTGCCATATTAAAGCCGAAGTCAATCGCCTCTTCTGAAGGCGGTAGGCAACTACAGACCACGAGCAGCACCTCTATCGACAGATAAACGCACCGGGGTTCTCGTCGCGGTCCTTCTCAATGAGAGCGCGCTCGTCGTTGTCCAGAGTCGCCATAACTTTCGGATGCACTCCGCTGGTCTGGCCTTCAGAATCTGTTCGAACTCCGTTTGCGCTCATGAGGCCATCGAGACGAGCGACCATCACTCTGGCCAACTGGACCTTCCAGAGGAGACCCTCTGCAATGTGATAAGATGTGACGTGTGAGAAAACGCTGCAATTGCAAAAACAAGCGTTTTTCAGTTTCGATTGACAGACAGGTTGTGCATGACTACTGTACTCTCGCTACGCATTTGCATGCGGCTGCTTAGAGAAGCGCGGCGACTGCGGCCACCAGCACAGCGCTCGTGGTGGCGACAGCCGCCGAAGCGCCGCTCTCCTTGCTCGGCGTCGGCGTTGGCACGGCCGAGGTTGTCGACGGCGTCACCGCCTTGGCGGGCTTCTCGTCATCGCCCACGGACGAGCCCGGACTCATGGTCACCTCGACCTCAGTCACGTTTGACGACGATGAGTTGTTCGCCTTGTCAGCGGGCGGCGGCATCATGGGCGTGGCAGAGGGTACTGCTGGCTTGGTCGCATTCGCAGCTCCGCCAGGCGCCGTCGAGTTGCCACCACCCACGGCGGGAGCACCGCCGCCCGCGGCCTTGAGTGCAGCCTCACACGCCGAGGGGAACTTGTCGATGAGCGTCGCCTTGACGGCCACGCCAGCAAACATGCACTCGGTAGGCACGGCTTTGGTCACGGCCGCGAGCACGTTCTTGCAGCTCGGCGTCGAGCACACCTTGGCGAGCGTCTCGCCGGCCGGGATCTTGAGCATCGCAGGCGAGAATCCAGTGGCGGCCAGACAGGCCGCAGCGTCCGGCGTAGCTGCGACAGAGGCAAGCGACGCATCGCACGGAGGAGTATCCGCCGCCGAGGCGACCGCAAGAGCCGAGAGGAAGAGGGGAGCGAAGAACTTCATGGTGGAGAGTTGGAAGAGGAGGGGGCTTCTGTTGTGCTGGAGGCTTGAACTGTGGATGGCGAATTGCTCAATGAATAAAATGAGCAGGCTTGTAGATGAGCCGTGGGGGAGAGGAGAGGAGAAGACGCTGGCGGTGCTCTCCCACGTCACGGAAGACGACAGCCGTCGAGGTGCGATGGCTCGTTGTTGCCATGTTCTCCTACTTAGAACAACAGCAGACCAGTCACTGAATTCTGGATCGCTCCGGCTGGAGACGATTTCCCGAGCCTCGTCAGCTGCGGGGACACCGCCCGCGCGCTGACCACATTGAAGTGCCAACGCATCTGCTGACGATTCAGCCGTTCGTTGCTTCAGAAGAGTGATGGCGCTGTCTGAAAATACATTCTAGCGCAGCCAAGTCTCTCCCACGCAGAACCTCAACCAGCCGACGAATCGATATAATTGGTCACGTGACGCCAGGACTGACCCGACCGCGCGTCCGCATGCCTGTGAGGAAGTGGGACTTCCCAGCGGGTACTGATCCATATGGACCTCGACGATGTGGTGTGCGTAGAGGTCGTGGGCTGCTCGAGCGAGGACCCGCCTCACGCGGGCAAGAGGCTCAACAGCGACGACGGGGTGCCCGTGTTGCGTGACCTTCTCGATATTGATACTACTGTCGGCGGAATCACCGCCGCCGAGCCGTCGGGATGGCAAGCGGAAAAGCTCTGCGAGTATCCGCAGGAGATTGTGTTTCGCGTATCTGATCCCGACGTGGCGCCGCCTGTCAGTTCGCTGGTCGTGGTATCCCACGCGACACTCGTTGCTCATCGCATTGAGATCTTTCTGAGCTCGACGGTCGTGCGGGACTGGCGCAAGGCGCGGTTTAAACGATTGGGCTTCATCTCGCTCCAGAGTCCACACGACACACACTGCACTGCCCACGAACTCAAGACCGTGCCGCTTTCTCTACCAGCCACCGAGAAGCTCACGTTCTTCAAGCTGCTCGTCCACACGTGCCACGTGCACACGGCTAATGTCTTCGACCAGGTCGGACTCGCGTGCTGCGTCCTGCTCGCAAACAACCCAACTCGCCAATGCAAGGGCGTATCGCTTGTGGCGGCCGTGAAAAGGCGACTCGAAGCGGGGCGTGAATCGATAGAAGCACAAATAGAGCCTCTACCCAGACTGCGTCCATGGCCGACGGCAGTATCTCGTCTATACAAATCCAACCAACGGCGAACGCCCGCCTCCCACGCAGTGTGGATCGCTGAGCGGAACGAGTACGTGACACCCGTGGAGCTTCTCACACGCATCCAGCTCGCCCGTGAGCGCCATGCCGTCATTCCCGACCAAACCGTAGCCAATTTTCAGCGAAATCAGCGACAGTGGGCAGCTGATGAGTACGAGTGCGTGCGCTTGGTCGACACGCTGGCTCAGTTGGAGAGCGTGGAGGCAGCGGCGCGCACGGTCGACGAACGGCTCCACGCACAAAAGCAAATGGATGTTGCCCTACAAAGCGTCACTGCGCTTGATGCTCGTGTGTGCCAGCGCGAGGCACTACTACAGCGTCTCGTAAGGGATGTGCTGAAGGCACAGCTCGACAACAGTCCTGTGAAAAGTCCCAGTAGTAAGCTCTCTCCAACGAAAACGTCAACAGTAGTGTTTCGGGACAAGGACACATGGGTCTCGCTCGACCCTTGGCAAGCGCGAGAAGAATTCCTGTGGAGAGTCGTGGAAGCAGTGAAGCGGTGGGGAAACGATGATACGACACCCTGCCAAAAGAATTCCCTCGAGCCGAAAGACTGTATGGTCCTCGACGAAGCGATCGAGATCACAATAGCCGGACTGAAGGATGCCCACACTCAAGTATTTATCGCCGCCACTGCGCTATTAGTCAGTGTGATTCAGCGGCATCCACGGTTCCAGGGAGGTAGCGCGTGGAAACAAGAGGTACATCTCCTGCATGTTGTTTCCATCTCTATTCCTGATATCTGATATATCTCATCTTCACATAGCTCGCACTTGTATTGAAGCTGTTGGCCTGTCGACTCGATGACCACCAACCACCGGTCCGCAACAACGCTGCGTTTTCGCTTATCAAAGTCGCCGATCTCACGCGCGCACGAGGCACATTTGTGGTCCACGCACTTCTCGTCCTCACCGAAAGACAGGAGATCCAAATGTCGTCCCAAACACTGTACGGTCTCCTCAAGGTCTTCTCTGTACTCTTGGCAAGCTTCCACTGTTGTGCGACGATCGACATTTCGGTCAAGCGAATGCTACGGTTCCTCATTAAGCACGATGCGCTCGTCCACGAAAATGGCCACGTACGAGACGCCGCGCGGCAGCTTCTCGTCGTGCTCCACAGCGACGTCGGCAGCGAGCCGATTTTGACGTACTTGCGCAAGAAGAAGAATCTTTCAAACGGTTTCTTGAGCGATATAGAGCAGCTTCTGGTGAATCTCACTGGACGCTCCGAGCTTCCAGCATCACTGGATGGCGCAACCGGCCTCGGATGATTTCCGAGTCTTTCCGGCTGGGGCGGTCTTGGGCGTGGCGGTCGCATTCGCCATTGGCGGAGATGAGGGAAATGCATCCTTTGAGGTACTTGCACTCGATACGGCGGTCTCCGCAGCCTTTGGCACCCCACCCGTAGCCGCTGCTGTCGATGCCCTTCGTTGTTGAGGCACGACTATGGGAGCGACTTGTTCTTCCGCTTCCACTGGCGCTGTATTCGTGGGACAGGGCTTGGCTTCTGCAACGTGGGGCCTTATCACTGGCACAATGCGATTCAGTTTCGAGTTGGATGGTACCCTCGTAGTCGTAGCCGTGGGCAGTGACGTTGGTATTGGGTTCAACGCGCTGACTGTTGCTGTTAGCCTCTTTGTCGTGCTCTGGAGTATCAGTCGTGTCGACTCCGACGTCAATTCTGCAGATCCACGTGCTTCAAGCGTGCCTTTAAATCGCGCAAACGACGTTTCCATGGAAATGACCGGTATCTCCGCTGTGGTGGGTACTGATGGTGAAGTAAACTGGAACGGCTTGATGTGATTTTGGATTGCCTCGTGGAAGTGGAGACGTGGCGCGTCTCTTTCTTCCACATGACCACGAAATACAATATTCCCCTTGCGAAACTCGTCGCCGTCGCCGTGGCCTTCGAGGCTTGCGGCTGTGAATGCGTGCTGATACAGCGCGATAGGTCGCTTATTAAGCTGAAAGTACGTTCGAAGCTGGTTGACGACAGCGTCTTGCTGGGCTGGTGTCAAGGGGAATGCTTCGAACAATGGGATATGGTCTTCACTCTGTGTTGGTCGATCGGGCTCTTGTAGATGCCGTCGTAACGAGCGCAGCTGTGCATCAAGATCACCGTTCTTGGTACTCGCCATCGTGTCGAGAAGACGTAGGCACTGCTGGGCCAAGTCCTTTTGCTTTGCGTCCTTTGAGAAAATCGAATCAGCCAACGACTCGAGGAAAGCACGGATGGCGACGCAGTCTTGTGGCATAAACTTCTCTACGTGGCGCTGCAACACCCACCGTAAAACGCGTAGGCGGTGGAGACTGGGAAGTGCGTCTTGTCGCCCACGGTCTTTGTCGTTGGCTTGATTTCCCATACCTGTAGGATCATGACTCCAAATGGCTCGCAGAAAGCTGGATCGCGTACTGGTCTGCGTGACCAGCAGTCGCAGCGTCTTGAGCAGCTCACGGTCGACAGTCGTCTTGGAACTGAGCGACCAGCAGTACGGAATCGCCAGCACAGCGTCCAGTGCGGCCGCGAGCCCGACGTTGATTTGCCCTCTGTGTAATGTGTGGAGGAGACCAAAGCCGCTAGCGGGTCGCTCCATGAAAATGGTGCGGATCAGCTGCAGCGCTGTATGGAAGACGTCGAGCGAGACGCCTCGCATCGTGTCTGGTTGCAGCGCAAGCACTACAACAGCGACGAGACCTTCGTAGACCAACTCGGTAGGAAGTCCCGCGGTCGCCAGCAGCGGCGCGAGTCGCTCTGCGAGCCGGAGACTCTCGACGCAAAGCCGATCTCCTCTTCTCTCTTCAGTCTCCTTGTCCATCAAGCACTGTGTGAAGAACGCGCCGAACGTGTGGGTCGCGATCGCTTCAAAGCGATTCGGATCAGATGAGTTGATACGAGGCATCAACAGTGAAGGACTTGGTGTCCTGCTCGTGTTATCGTGGCAGACCCCATGGCGTGGGGTCTCGATGGAGCCAAACAAGTGATCCTGTCGCGCTTGATATTTGATGAACTCGCGCATGGCCTGATCAAACGGCGATGCCAAGATATTCTCTAGTTGACTCCTCGCTGGCTCCACCACTTCCATAGCCCCTGATGGACTCATAGCCCCCGTAGATCCCGTCTCGAGAGGTTCAGGATCCGTATGGGCTGGAGTAGTCTCCGATATCTCCATGAGTTCTTGAATCAGTGACTCGGAAAGTCCCGCGGCTTGGAGCGACCGCCGAATGGAGTCGATTGGTTCGGACACAGTCTCGATACGAGTCGCTGTCGACTGGCAATCGAGCTCGTCATCGCGGAGACGGATTTCGCGACTGGGCACATGGAAACGACCGAGCAATTCCAATTGCGAGACAGCGACCTATGCACGAGTACGTTTATGTGTGAGGCATTTGCAGAGGCATAATCGAAGCTAATAGAAACGTACCTCTTGATTCGGGTTATCTGGATGGGCGTGGGGCCGGCGCATGATCAGTTTGATAAAGGCGACCGACCGATCGCGATCCAATGAAATGGGGATGACGATCTCTGTCGATGGCAGCGGCCAACGTAACGCCGACTCGGGCGGCCACACGGTCGATCCACTAGTTACAATACAGCATCGCGTGAGGGCAGTGTACAAGTTCACTGCGTCCAGGTCGCACGTACCCCACCCGTTCAAACGCGGCATTAAGGTAGTGGGAAAGCGGGTCCATCCACGATAACCGCGACGGGACCATTGGCGGACATGCCACCAGTACGTCCACTACGACACATAGACACAGACGGGAATGGTCAGTCTGGGGATGATAGGATTTGCTGGCTGTATGGTTCTATTGTACTCACGTTGACTGGGCCGCTTGGCTGGATAAAAGACGATCCGGAGAAAATGGATTCGGTAGTGGACACTAGATAGCACGCGCAGTGCCGTCTCACGTGGGTGCCTATCTTGGACGGTCGTAGACCATTGCGGCTCGTGGTCGGGAAGGCCTCCTGGGAGACAGTACTCCGTAGCACGAATCTCCTCCAGATCCAATCGCACAAACGGCACCTGCACGAGCAGCTCCTCGCCATGATCTCCTTCCGTCTGCAGCATCACATGAGAGTCTCACAGCCGCCACCATGTCTGAAATGGACCCGTTTCTCTATTGATAGCCACCGACAACTACTGCAGCACGGCGTCTCTGTTGTTCTGCTTACTTGAGTTGCGACGCCTCAGTGAGGCAGTTCATATAGATATACGTGTCAACGCCGTGGCCCTCCATGGGCATGACCGACAGCGCACCGCCAAAGTACTGCGCATACAGCGACGCGATGCGGAGACCAAACGACTGCTGAAAGTCAATGCCGCTGGCTCTTCGCTCGAGTGCCGCCGACACGGGATCGTACGACGTCGACGTCGCCGTCAACGCCGTTGCCTTGCCCGACGGCACGTACGAGAACAGCGCGTTCGCCTGATCGCGGGTCATGCCGCCGCCGCGATCCGAGACCTTGATGCACACACCATGGGAGCCGCCGGCCACGAGAATGTCGACGGGCGGTGGCGTCGCGTCTTGGGTACTCAGACTGTTGACAACCTGATACTCAGACAGAAACGTCAGGAGCTGATCCCAACTAGAAAGGCAGTATCATAAGGGGAAAAAACGTACGGCGTTCTTGATGGCCTCGGCAAGGATGAGCGAAATGTGCTGCGGAATGTATCGGTAGGTCGCACTGGCTTCGCCGGCTACGCGGAACTCCGGCAGCGTACGCCCCTGGAGCGTCTCGGTCCACAGGGGCTGCACCTGCGCGAGCACGTCGTGGGCAATCTCGACGGGCGAGCTGTGGTCCGCAATCACGCCGGCAAACCCGGGCACGGGGTTCTGTGCGGCCATGTGCTGGTCCACGAGCATGCGGATACCAATGCGCGAGTTGTAAAAGCTGTCGAGAATCTCGGCGAGCCCGTGCGGCTCCGACTCGAGGTTGTGAAGCGCGTCGGCCAAGTTGGTCTGCATGGTCGCGTGCTGCGCGCGGATCTGCGTCTGCAACGCCATGTAGGCACGCTCACCCGCGAGGTCTGTGGGCTTGGGGAAGCTGATCATCTGGTCAAAGCTCGAGATGAGCCCCTCGCGCAGCGTGACGATCGACGGCGCATCGGGCAATCCGCCGGGCAAGTTTTCCAAGTCGACAATGCGGCGCGCCAAGCGGATGGGCACTTCGCGGTGCAGCAGCTGCGCCGACTGCACAATGACCGTAGCGTTCTGCTCTTTCCAGCGCTCGAGCGCGGCGGCGTCGCCCTGCAGCTTGGCAATCACTTCGGGCGTCGTGCGCGGCCCGCGTTGGACGAGCGTCTGCAGCGTGATGGGCGGCAGCGGCACGTGGTGGAGGCGGTAGATCTCCGCGAGCACTTTGGACGACGCCTTGGCCATGGTTGGATGAGGGGATGATAGAATAGCGAATGGACGAGTGCGACGGGGAAGCGGTCGGGAGAGCGATGGCGCAATTGAGCATTTCACTCATGGGGCCATGTGACAGCGAGGAGCTTCCAGTTGTTGAATGCGCAAACGGGGTTTTAGCCAATCATGTGCTGGTAGTACTGATTATCCACCAATGAACAAGTGATGCATGAAGCTCCAGAAGATCGTTCTGAGGCGAGCCGGTTTTAGGGAGTACATGGCTACATCGCTGGAAATCAAGAAGAGACATTGACCATTTGCATGGCGAGTGCGTCCTCGGTCGCAGGCAATCCGGTCGCGTACGTGGCTGGCGTGTAGCGAAGGTTGTCCTTGATTGCTTTGTTGGCGCCGTGCTCGATGAGGATTTTGACGCACGCGTCGCTGCCGTGGAGTGAGGCACAGTGGAGCGCCGTCCAGCCGCTGCGGTCCGCACGATCTTTCGCGGCGCCAGCAGCAAGCAACGCCAACACGGTCTTGTCCATGCCGCGCAACGCTGCCCAGTGGAGAGCTGTGCGGCCTTCAGTACTCGCAATTGAGAGATCGCCACCAAGAGAGAGAAGCTTCTCGGCGAGCTCTGTGTGGCCGTTCGCAGCCGCACACAAAAGCGGCGTCCACCCATGGAGATCGCGGGTGTTAATATCCAGTTCTGACACAGTCTTCAAGTTGGTGCTGATCTGCATCTTGATCTCGGCTAGTGCTTCTACCAAGCACTCGATGGAGGCCAGATGCCCATAGTCTGCAGCGTAATGGAGCGCAGCCCAGCCAGCGCCGTCTTTGGCATTCGCGTCACAGCCTCGAGAAACCAGCTCGCGAATGCGGTCCACTTCGCTACGCCCACACGCGAGCCGAAGCTCTTGCCCAAACTTGTAGGCCGGCGCGTACACCTGCGCAAAGAGGTTCAGAAACTCTTCGCGCGTGATCTCGTTGGGCTGTGGCGTCGGAGCTGACACCGTGGCTGGCTCGCCGTTCACGTCATCAGGCGTCGACTCTTCCACTATACGAACCGGGAGTTTCGCAGTGACCAGTGACTTGAACAGCTCGGACGTGAGCACAATACCTGTATGACGCAATACATCGGGGATTTTCTCGAACGGTACAAAGGCGCACGCACTCGCTGTGCAGACTTCGTCATAGGCTTGCTTGGCAACGTCAAAGTCGCTCTCACGCAGCTCGCTGATCCGAGCGACCTCGATTCGCGTGGGACCGTCCACTACTCCGCCACAAGCGACAAGCGTCGTCACCCGTGCGCTCGTGAATGCCGTACTATCGCTGAGAGTCATGGTCTCCATTGAAGGATTCTGGACACTGCCAACCGTGAGGATCATGCGCGTGTCCTGCTGGAGAGGATGGTTTCCAAGCTCAATCTCCAGCGCGTGCTGGTCGCGTCGCCAGTGTGCAGTCAGCAGATCATTATGGAATTCCTTTGTTCGCAGAAGCACCCGCGGAGAATCGTCCATGTCCCACCCGTCGGTGGGCAATTCGACCACGATCTTCCCTCCCATTGGGAGGCATCCATGGCTCACAAAGCTCAGCGTCACGTCCGACACTGCACTCGGGTAGCAACTGAAGGGCTGCCATTTCTTCGCGCCGGTCAGTTCACCAGGCACGATGGCCGGAATCGTGAATGCCGTTGGTCCATCCAGGATCTGGCCTCCACGCGTCGACACGGGGGCGGTGCTGCGCACGACCAGCTTCTCGTACGAGGTCACAGTGGCTTCAGCTGCGGGTGTCGCGGCCTGGGGCGTGGCGACGCCGCTAATGAGGATCACGACTGACGCCGCTGCGGGGATCTCTTCGGTGAGCAACGAGAATTCCAGCGACCGCGTCGCCACGGCGAACGTCGTCTTGAGAGAGGAAGCAGGAAGACCTTGTGGGAGCCGAAGCACGGCATTGATCGATGCGGTGGGGAACTTCCACCCGTGGTCAGGAAAGACACAGGTGAGGCGACTCTCTCTCGGAAGCGTCGTGCTTGGTGTGAAGCACACGGCGAGTTGGCCAATGACACCTGGATGCGCAAGCTCTGGTTCGATTGTCGCGCGGCCATGTAACTGGCCAGCGACGATCTTGTGGTGGCGCTGGGCAAGCTTCAAGTGCGCGCCGCGCGTGTCATTGCTCAAGTATTCTGACGCATCTGCTTGCTTCATGGTGGACTTAGTTTGTGTGGCAGTGGATGCTGAGCCGTTGCGACAGAGAATGGTACAATTATAGATGTTCCCAAGCATATTTGCAACATCGACGGATACCAAATGAACGGACACGAAGATAAGCCAACCGAATCGCCCGACGCGCTATATATTCATGAAGGTTACCTACTTGGAATGATCGCTTCACCATAACGCTGGCCCACCCAGTTGTGAAAGCCCTTGTGAATCGGAGAAATCCCCGAGACTGAGCGACGACGCCTGGCTTCCGAGAAATTGCCAGTCCGTGAACTGGGAACTTCCTTGCTCTTGCGTCGAGCCTTCGTATTCGAACTGCTCGCCTGTGTACGCATGTGCAATGCCCTTGAAGCCACTGTCGGCGGATCCGTCACCGGCTGAAAGGTTGCCATCCCAGTCGTCTGTGGGCACCACAACATCTGCGACGCTCCGAGCCACTGTGACTTGTCCTCTTTCGCCGTTCTTGGTGCTGCTTAAGTTGAGTCGAATCTCGAGCGGGTTCAAACTCGGACTGAACGCGAGATTGGGCCATGTCAGGGGGCTAAAACGCGGGGTCTTGGATGCCTCTTCTACTTGGTCGAGCTTGCGCTTGGTGCCACGGGACGTCTCGCTGCTTGGTGGTGTTGACGTGGCCCCACTGCTATCGGTACCGCTCCACCATTCGGATGACTCGGACCAGTCGCTCGCGCTGAAGGTTTCTTCGTCCGTTGATGCCGCCCCTAAACTCGCCAACGCCAACGCGCTTGCGTGCTCGCGCTCGCGCTGAACTCCTTGAGAGCGGTCAGAACCAGCTCTACTAGCGTCCCATTTCGTCGAACTGCTGTGAGAAGGTTATGCATCGATCGATCTACCTGGACCGCCATGGCGGGTTTCGCGTTCTTGACGTTCTATCAACGCAGTCGCAACGAACATGGGCACACACAAAACATCATCATGAAGCACAGAGGCAGCGTATTTCATAGAACGCAGTGCGCCGACCATCCACCACTCACCTTGCTCGTAAAAATTCATTTCGTGCCGCGCGTTGCCGTTGTCACTTGATCTTGCTTTTTCTCGTTTGCAATTTGCCGCCCCCAAATCCACGAGGATCAACTTCAACGAGTCGACTTCAATTATTTCGCAACGATTCAAAACTGAATTGCAAATAAAATTGATTACGACGGGAGATGATGCCTTTTGCAGGAGTGCTGGTCTGTGACAGGCTCGCTGAATGCAATTCTATGTACCGTGGGGGTGTCAAAGTTGGGTTTTAGACCCAGTCAGTTCTTAAAGAGATGACACCCAAGAAAAACACCTCGCGAGGTGCTTTTGTGTGGGAAATGACTGGGTCTAAACTCCAACTTTGAAACCCCCTAACGGAAAGTGAGACTCATTCCTAGATTCATCTTGCCTCTCGTATTCGTTATCCCTCATGTCTTCTCGCCCAGTAACATTGGTGTCCATTCCGGCATCCAACTACGTCGAGAAGGCGCGATGGGCGTTGCAACTCGCGAAAATCCCGTTTGCTGAAGACAAGCATGTACCAATTTTCCATCGCTTCACGACCCAGCCAATGGGTGGCACGAGCGTTCCGCTCGTGTCGTTTGCGGACAGCAACATTTTACTACGCAACAGCTCCGACATTCTCGACTTCTGTGCGAAAAGCGAGCCGTCACTTTACCCGAACGAAAACGTCAAGCAGCGCGAGCTAAATTATGACAACGACCTTGGCCCCGCGACGCGTGTCGTCGGTACGGTCATCAAACGCTCGAAGGTATCGGTACCAGCTTATTTACCAATCTCTTCTGCTTTTGTAGGGTACTGGTTCGCGTTCAAGAGCTGGTCGCTTGTGCGAAAGGTTATCGTGTCCACGGCGAGCAGCCGCCTCGAGCGTGTGCTCGGATTCATCCTCCTTCCGTTGATTCGCGTATTTCTCTTCTGGTTCATGTCGATCAATGAAGCAAGCGTTGCTGTCGCCATCGGACAAATTGAATCTACCGTACGAGAAGCTTGTCTCCAACTGGGAGACGGCCCCGTCGGCTCGCGTTTCCTCGCTGGCGACAGCTTCTCGGCCGCCGACATTTCGTTCTGTGCTCACTTTGGACTGGTGCTCACACCGCCAGAAAACAAGTACTTGGAGCCGTACTGGAAGGAAATCGGGAACCACCCGTTACGAGCGCGTATTGAGGCGCTCCACCAAAGCAAGGCCGCTGACTTTGTGCGCTGGTGCTACAAGCACAAGCGTCCGCCAATGTTGTGATACGGGCAAGTTGAAGCCGACTCTGTTTTAAATCCCCTCATTTCTATTGGGTAAACTTCTCCACGATAAAGTTTATGATTGGATAAAATTAATTACGTGGCGATTGGCTCACACCGCTTTGGCACCAGTTGAGAGTTGGTTCCTGGTGACCTCAGAACTCGATTGGCAGGACGGCGAATATGGCCGTGGCTTCTCCCAATACCTTAATTTATGTGTGCGTGTGGTTGCGTGTCGGGTCAGTGTGTGTGAAGCGGCCTGAGAGAACGCGTCGGGCGCTGCGAAGCGCTTGCCCTGCCTCTCTTGGTGTCCATGGCACGCGCTGTTGTTTCCCGAAAAAACGCGAGAGCAATCTTGATCCTATGTGTGTAGAGAAAGCCAACGTTTTCCCCATTGGACACTTCTCAAGAACTGGATCGTACATACTTAATTCCAACGGATTATGATATAGGAAGAGGATCTGATTCTATTAGTTGGTGAGGTTCACGAAGCTCGCGGACTGCGCGCTGGCAATTTGCGTGTCCGACTCTTTGAACTGCCGCAAAAGCTTCGTGTTGTAGGAGCCGCAGTCTTCAAACTGGCACTGCGAAAGGGAACATGATAATATCATCATCTCATTGCAATAGGGCGCGGATGGAGACGTGGGATGGGACAAACCTTGTGGTAGACGAAATGGAAGTTGGTCGTGGACTTGCGCTCGCAGTCGCTGCAGTAAATGAGCGACCGGATGTCCTGGTACTCGAGCGGCATCTGCTCGCGCTCGAGGAGCTCGTCGATGCTGGCAAAGTAGATCTCCATGTCGCCCAGAGACTTGGAGCAGAGCGGGCAAATGTAGTTGGTCTATGCAAAAGGAATTCGTTGTGAGAACCGTGAGCCTAGAGCAACTCACACCACCAGCAGGGGTCCTTTACCAGCGTATACTCTTCGTAGCACGACACGTGCATGCAGTGGCCGCACGGCAGGAACATGACGGGCGTCGTGGACGTGAACATGAACGTGTGGCAGATCGGGCAATCCGACTCGAGCGATCGCTCCACACACTTGTGCTTCTTCAAGCTGATGCTCATGCACGCGTTGCAGCGATCGCAGTGGAAGTAGTCAATTTCCAGGCCCTAGAGATTAATGAAAAGAAATAGCAGAGAATGAGTGAGTAGCCGTGGATGCCGTTGTGGACAAACTGAGAAAGTTCTCACCTTGCCGATGCGGCAGATCTTGCACTTGTCGCAGTGGTAAATGTCTTTGTTTGCATCGTCGTCATAGAAATTGCACGTCTCGCAGTAGTACCGAGCGAAATCTGCTTTGCAGTTGGTACACGACTTGGCCACGGGCTGCGTAGTGTGGCACCGCATACACGAGATCATCTCGGTCGCGTACCGGTCAAACGTGTGGTTTTCCTGCTCGTCGTGGCAGAAGCGACACGTGTACCACTTGCCGCAGCACTTGCCTTGCAGTTTGCAGCCGCGTCTGTTTGGAAAAAGAGATGGAAAGCATGTGTTAGTATTATCGGTGGGCAGAGAAAGAGAAAGCGCCTTGAGGAATACTCACTGGTAGTGCTGGCATCCAAGCGCGCTCGTGGCTTCCGTCTGCGTGCGCAAAGAAACACAATCGAGAAATGAGTCAATCGCCGTTTTGATCAGTGAGTTCGAAGGTTCAGCGTACGTGGTAGGTGACGCGCCGACGGTCAATCTCTGAGTCGCTCGCAACTCGTGTCAGCGCCACTTTTTCCTGGTTGTCGGTCCACGGCTTCATCATGAGCTTCTGCACCGATTCGGCTTTCTCCTTGGGCGTGAGCGACTTGCTGGATTGGATCTCTCGGATTTGAGACTTGAGCGTGGACTGGCGATCCTATACTCACGTCCCTTCATGTCAGAAACAAGCCCTCATTCCTAGAATCATCACCCAAATATAACGTACTGCGTCGCTGTGCAAAGGCGCGGGCAAGCACATGGGTGGTGTCGTCGTGTGAGATGTGTCGTGGCGCTGGTTACTCTCGTGGCGACGCGGGCAGACTTCATCTTCTGGGTGGTGGTGCTCTGGCCCGCGCTGCATTTTCAGGCCTGGACGAGATGATCGATCGATATATGAAGGATTGGGTCGAAGGCCACACAGAAGCGAGAGCAATTCGCAAATGCACGTGAGCAGCAGTCGGAAATGGTGATGGCGTCGAGGCAATCTGGCTCTCCATAAACGGCCTTCGGCTCGCGGCGCGATAAGGTCCGATCCTACAAGAAGAGAATCTGTCAAGAATCTGAGCTGTCAGAACAGATCAACTCTGAGGGCGTATCTATCTAGCTGTTGCGGGTAGCAGTAGCGAATATGGTTCCGGGTGGCTTCTCCATTATTGCCTGTAAATAGCGTCCCTTGCTTCCGTGAATAGACTTGCATGTGGGATCGTTCTCGACCTGGAGGCAAGAACAGGCAAGTCTCCACGAATAGGCAACTTCAAGACCAGCACTCTGTGAATCCATAGATTGTGTGTCCCACCCTATGGACGTATTGGCGTGGGCCACACTATACTTGCACATCTCCCCATTTTGAACGGAACGCCAAAATGCCACCCAAGGGCAAGTCCGCGGAACGGCTCAAGCAAGAGGCCGAGGCCCAACGCGCACGCGCTGCGGCGCTGCAGTACCTCACGAAGACAGGGAGCGGGCCCAGTGTGAAGGAGATCGCGCAGCAGCAAAACGACCGAGAAAAATGGACCAATCCGACGACGCAGGCCGTCCAGCAGCGGCTCGCACATCTGCTGCCAGCGCGTGCGTCGGGCGTTGGCAACGCGCCGACGGGGGACAACACGCTCGCGGTCATGGCAGCGCATCGAGCAAGGCGGATGCTCCAAGAAGGCGACAGTACCGCCGATAACGGCGGTGGCTATGGTGGTGGCTATGGCGCGGACCAACGCGCATCGTCTGGCGGCGGCACATGGGGGAACGGCATGGGGTCGGGAGACAGCAACGACGATCTTCCTGATGGATGGAAGCCAGCGGTGGATCCTACGTCGGGTGAAACCTATTACTGGAACGAGGTATGTGGTCGTGGAAGCCTCGGAGGGATGGCGAAGTTGGGCTGGAATCACTCACACGGTGTGGTCTATATGTGTGTGTGTGTGGACAGAAAACCAAGAAAACGTCGTGGGATCGTCCGCGAGGACAGAAGGTGAGGGGCACAATGGCAGGACCGACGGTTGTGTTTCCAGTGGAGTAGGAACTGATCTCTATTGCCCACACTGGGATCGTGCGAGACAGGAGCACGCGGCCGACAAAGCTCCGGCCAAAGACGACGAGAAGGAAATACTAGAAGAGTGAGTGCCCATCCAAATGCGGCAGCGGCATTGGTGTTTATTGTGGTTTATCCCCCACTGTGATTTTTGAATGGATGTGTAGTGGTTGGGAAGAGGTCGAGGATCCACAAAGCGGCCAGACCTACTATTGGCATCGGGAATCGAATGAGACCTCGTGGACCAAGCCAGTGAAGAAAATCGTGTCACTACGTACGTGTTATAGTACAACGATGCGAGCGGTAGAATCCTACTATAGGAGGAAAGAGCAATGGCTGATTGTCTGGTGATTTGTCCATGCCACAGAGCAAGCACGCGAGGCGAAATCCAAGCTGGATGCGATTCTGAAACTGTGTGGACCGAGCAAGAAGTCCAGTACTCAACCGAAGCGAGTAGATCCTGGAGCCTCCAAAACATCGTTGCAACCAAATCAGAGCGAAGAAACAAATTCAAGGAAACGAGACATCGGCGACGCCGATGCTGAGTCGACGAAGAAATCGCGTTTGAACAGGTAGCCTGCAATCGCTTGCTTCCTCGAAAGGTGAGCACAAGGGATCTGTGGTCATCAAACATGGATTCGTGTGTCTATCTTTTGACCAGCTTCACCAGACCAAGGCAATAAAGGTATTTTTACTCTGCGGAAGCTGCAACTCGTTCTATGTATGATTTTGCAGGGACGAAGGGCAGGACGGTTGAGAAAAGAGCATGGAAAACACGGCGCCTGCGTTCATCATTGGCGACGGCGGTGACGCTTCCCACATGTGTCGAGGAAGCGGTGCACCACTGCCATCCAACGGTGTGGCCACAAATGCGGGTCGCCCAGGCAGCGTCAAGAAGCAGAAGCAGCTGCAAAAGACCAAGGACAATTTGCTTGTCAAGCAAGCAGAGCTGAGCACGCTCGTGGGGAAGCTGGAAGACCGTGATACACAACAGCAAGCCTTCACAACCGTATTGTACGTGAGGCGGTCGACATCGAGCACACAGGCGATTGGAACTAATGTGTGTTTTTGCAATGGACAAGGGAGATGATTCCGAAATTGGACTGTGCACTCGTTGCCGCCCTGTACGCGCGCGTCGAGAAAAACAAGGTAGCTTACTCGGTCTCTCTCCGCTGCGTTTGATAATAACTTTTTCACATTCCGCCTGCTTACGTCCAGAATCCAGGAAGATCTTCCACGCGACGGATGTTTGTGCTCGTGATCGCGGCTATGGCCAAGTGCCATCCGACGACGACGGTGCGGTTGCTCCCGCGCGTGGTAGCCTACGTGGCCCTGCGGCTCCGAGACAAAGAAGCCCAGATCACCGACGCGTGTGTGATCCTCTGCTCGGCTATTACATTATACGTCGTGCCCCGCACTTGTGTCAACGGCAAAGGCGATCTATCCCCTCGGAAAAAGCGAGCAGCCGCGACAGTGGATCCAGCTACCGACGCGGACGGTGTTGCGGCCAGTGACGTCGACGACCTCACGTTCCAGACATTTGAGCATCTCGTTGCTCACCTGTCGAAAGAGACAAACGCCGTCGGTGAACACGCGACCCGTTGTATTGCAAGTATCATCCGCCCCATGGAATTCGACGGTGTGAAGGCTCCACCACGAGAAGTAATCGGCCCCCACGGGAAGCGAGTGGCCACGTTCTTGCGCGTATTCATGCAGCCGCTCGTGGCCAAGATGAACGAGAGTACGCAGTACGCCGGCTTCTCACCGACCTTTCTACTCCTACAAGCAACTTTCGCGCTGGCCAAGACGCTCCAGCTTGACTGTGGCGATCGTACTGTGTACGATATCGTGCTCCCACACGTGGGCAACATCGTCGACGCGATTGAAGACGTCTTCCGTGACGGGCCACGCGACGATTGGGGTGTGCGCAAGCGTGGCATCGAGCTGCTCGTACAGCTCATTGATCTCTTTGTGTGCGGTGAAACTGCCGAAAACAACGCCGCCCGCCAGTACTTCGACCACAATCTTGAGCGCATTCGACGGCTCGTCACAGAGGCTCGTCATGACCCCATTTCCGTGGTGCGAGATGCGGCGCTGTCCGCCGTATTTCTCTTTGACAGACTCGTAAAACTGTTCCCGCGTGCTGGATATGTGCCGGCACCACCAAGCCCCTTCAAGCGCGTGTACTCGGCCCGCGGAAAAAGCGGCGGCGGTGGGTCGTCCATGAAGATGGGATGCACAGCCGAGAAAGGTGCACCTCGGAGTCGAAATACGGATGAAGAGAAAAAGGCCGACAACTCTACTGCGACCAGCGACGAGACGGATCAAGGGACATTTTTCGTCGGCTCGCAAGGGGACGAGTCCACGACACCACACGTTGCCGACGCTATGGATGGGAGGAATGAAGACGCGAAAATGACCATTCCACCGTTCAAACTGACCCCGACGGCCGCCTTGTACAACATTGAGGCGACATCAAATACAAGTAGAGTATTGCCGAGTGCCAAGGCTCACACGAAGGCCGCGCGCCAACGAATCCAGATCCCACGCATCGCAACCCCAAAGTCTCCAGTGAGACGTGAGGCGGTGCCGTTCCAGCCTCTGAACGATGATGAAGACGCATTTCCAGAAGACCACGGAGATGAAAACGCCAATACTGATGCCGTTGACGTCGATACCATTCAGCAGGTTCAAATGGCTCGAGAGGCAACGGTGATACCAAACGACGCCCCCATACCGGTAGAAGAGACTGACGAATCACCGACGATGACACGAGCCGAAGCCGCGATTGTGGCCGCTGCGGATTGGGAGACGGATCTAGCATTGCGACTCTGCTTCTTGGAAGACGACGTGACGCTGCTGCGACGTGTGCTCACACTCACGCGCGAGCCGTGCGTGCGTTCTCTCTCTCGCGCATCGCGCACATCGCTCTGTGCTGCATTCTTGGAGTTTCTCGATTCCCCCGAGGACGATGAGCGTGGCGAAGGAGATACCGATGATGTGTGGCTCGCGTTTGCGTGGCTCAAGGATCTCAGTAGCCAGCCGCGGTTTGTGCAAGAGCTCGACCCGCGTGTGCTACGAGCGCTCGAGATTCGGTTAAATCGTACTGCAGAGCAGCCGACGCGAGCAGGACTCGTGGCCGCCGATATCCTCACTGCAATGGGGCTGTGAGACACGAGCGACACGCGGAGGAGGAAGAAAGGCATCGGCGCCGCGGCAGGGTGATACGCGTGAATGGACGGAGCCCCGCGATATGATATCGGCATCGATCTGAATGAAAAAGTCCCCCGGGCTTGCAATGCATTCGCCCAGCAAGCAAACAATCGGAATGACTGCCACGAAACGGGTGGCCGGTATCGGAATGGTTGCTCGAGTACGTGTCGCGCATCCCATCAGTTTCTCCAGGGCTTTCCACCCCGCCAGCGTGCAGACAAGGTATTCAGCGGTTCGAAGAAGGTTTGCAGACGACAGTACAACCGTTGCGACGGCCATCCAGTGAGATAAGCGCAGCCATCACCACATTAGAAAAAGGGGCCCATCGCCAACATGGAAAAGCTCGCGGCGGCATTCGGCCGCGGCCGACGGCGTCGCGCTGGTCGATACAAAGTTTCGCACGTTTGGCACCACAGCCAACGACCTGTACCAGGACAACGTGCCCGTGTTTATTAGCGCCGACTCAGTGCTCCACGCGTGGCACGTGAGCTTTAACGCCTTCCGCGTCGAGCTTGAGGAACAACAACTGATGCCGCTGCTCGCCAAGATTCTCACTGACATTCGACACGCAAGCCAGCGTACTTTGGCCACTGTAGCGGCGACGGCAGTGGCCCAAGACGTGGATACGTTCTTCACTGTCGCGCAGCAGTTGCTGCAGGGTGGTGACACGACGAGCGCTCGTGGAGATCGTGCCGTCGCGACGATTCTCGATGGCATCGAAGCCGAAACGCTCTTGTCCATGCCGCTCTTTGGTGGGTCTCGCCAAGTCGATTTCTCAGTGTTCAAGCCGCGCGGCCACTACACGAAATCGAACGAACTCGAGCGGTTTTTCC
>JAADVC010000059.1:0-43463 GCA_023334575.1 Pythium volutum | reverse complement strand
TGCTCTGGGCAAGCGAGGTGAGCAGCATGCTTGTCGAGCTGGGCGAGCGAGCCACGTAGTACAGACGTTTCACGGTAAACATTGGGGCGTATATGGTGATGGACAGCCCCACACGTGAGCTTGCTGGTTCTTGCTTGGCAACCGCCGCCGTATGCGGTACAGCTATACTTCAGTACTTTTAGTATGAGGTACTACAATTGCTTACTATGGCTTCGATGGACTCAGACGGGGAAAAGTCGTGTCGGTGCATCCTCTCGTAGTCGAGATCCGCAACAACCACCATGTCGCGTGCTTCGGCTCCATCGGGGTCGTAGAGGTGGTGGTCTGCGCTGAACTCTGCTAGGTCCAGCAAGAGCTGCTTGTCGCTGTCCCCACGGTCGACTGTTGATGCTGTCGTCGCCACCGTTCGGGTGCTTGGGGCGTCGCCCTCGCGGCTGAACTGGGTCACAGTGGCCGCGTCCAGCAGCATGAGATCATCCGACTCGGCACTGCTGTCCAACTTCTCCGAGTCTTCGCAATCGCTGTTCGGTTCGGTCGGCACGTACGATGTTGCTCGGTCGGACTGCCCAGTCGTGTTAGTAGGTAGTAGCAGTCGTGTTAGTAGGTAGTAGTTCACTTGATTCCAAGGCTGAGCGTTTGCTTTCAGTTTCATCGTCACGGCCGTCCTTGGCTTCGTCGCGTCCTGCTGCGTTCACTTGATCATCAAGTGGGTGGTGGGGAAGGCCGTGGCACTCCTCCAAAGGGGCGTCTACTTGGTCTCCATTGTCGGCCTCCACCGAAAAAACTGCGTCAGCACCACAAGCGCTCTCGCCGACACTGGGATGGTTACCATCCAGCTGCAATGCCTGCCCCATCACGTCTTCCGTGTGCCGAACGACATCAGGAGTCAGCTCACTTGCTGGCTGGTCAGCTTCACAAGTGACCACGCGGTCACTCAACTTGATGCTGTCAGCAAATAAACCAGCATGTTCTTCACTGATTGGACGGGAGAGGCCATCTTGAGCTTCATTGGCCTCGTGATCGAGAACACGCTCGTCATACGACGCCACAACGCCATCCGATACAACTCCGTCTACTGTTCCTTCTTCTTGATTCTCGAAAGCCGTCTCGCACGCATTGTCGTCACCCGTTGCCTGTACTGACGTTGTGGTCGTCTCTTGGGCTTCACTAGCATTGCCACTCTCGCTCAACGCGACCGTCGCTTCACTCAGTTGACCACTCGCTGGGTCAATCGCTTCTCTTAATCGATTGCCCAGATTTTCGTTTGTCGAAGTCCACGAGTCTGGAATGGGAGCCGTCGAGTCGTGCTGGACGAGCTGAGGCTCTATCATCGGCTCAGCATTCGACTCTTCCTTGATCACCTCCGCTTCGACCGCAGCGACGATCTCTGCCAGCAAGTCACGAATGAATCGGTCATCCTCAACGACATCAGCGCCTTGCAGAGCGTCAGCGAGTGAACGGGCGACTTTCAATGTCGGCAGTTCACACATCTTCTCATCTTGCGTTTCATCCGACCTGTCGCAAAAGTCTCCTTCCGGTGCTAACGCAAACCGCGTGGCTTGCGCGTCCTGCGTTGCTGTCTCGTCTTCTTCACTACTTGATCGGGGACTCGCTTGTCGCATTGCAGTTTCTTCTCGTTTGGTGTCGTCTTCATGGACCTCAACAAGCCCATCATCGACTGGAGACTGACCATCCATTGTATTACCACACACAGAGACGAGCACATCATTTTCTGCAGCGACTTGATCCGGCGTGACTTCGGTATTGATGGCTTTTGAAGTGAGCTCTGCGAGCGAGTGGCCGTCGACTTCAAAACACTCGACGACTTTTTCAACAAGCGCCTGCATAGTTTCTGCGATGTCGGTGTCGACGTCCGCAGTCTCCATGTCCTCGCGGATCATCTTTTCCATTTTACGAGCCGCTGTGCTCTCATTTGGCGGCAAACTTTGGTCCCCATCATCGAGTGTCCGCTCGTCAAACACAGCTTCTTTCCGAAAAGGGTCCGAGCACTCTTGGCCATCGTCATCTAAACGAGTCGTCTCTGTGGCATGACTGGGGTTTTCTTCTGCAGCCACAATGCCGTCTCGGGAACTGTGATCAGCGAGTGCCTCCTCGCTTCCGTCGTCCAAGGCGCCTCCATTTGCTTGTCTATTGTGTGCTTCAATCTCATTCGGTCCGCGTTCGTCTGTGCCAGTCGGCTTGACACCTGCATCGGCCGTGTCTTTATGCATCCCTCTCTGGGTCGGTCCCACCGGAGAGTCCAAATCGCTGCCATCCTTCCTTTGTTGCCTGTGTCGGTTCCCGCGCCAGACTGCTTGGATACACATTGCGGCCTCCAACCGTGTCAGGTATTCCCAGCGCTGCGCATCCGAGCGTCGCCACCAGCGCTGCACGCGACTCGCCACACGACGCATCCTGTCCACCGCCTCTGGACCACTTTACCCATGAGCCAGTGCCTTAACATTATGAGTGCGTCACGCCGTTTCCCAACTAGACGGCTCGCTGCGAGCTGACGGTGCCAGCATTGGAGAACCAGCGTCGCCTCGAGCTGACGTCGTCGCCATCTCATCGCGAGCACGCGTCGCACGTACTTTTGGAGAATCGCCGCTGAGAGCGTTCTCGCCTGAATGAGCAAAAGCCGCTCGTTGCGACGCAAGTAAAAGCGCACGAATCGCTGGAGTGTCACGGTTGCGTGAAGCTTTAGTCTCCGACTTCTCTCAGCCTCTTGCAGCACCGCAAATCGGCGCCTCGCCACGCTGCAGCGGTACGCGCACTGCAGCCGCCGCGCCGCGTGCCATCGCTGCAGCTTACGCGCCTGGAATTTGTTTTGCTCCAGTCGCGACCGCACTTTGCTTTGCAGCACGATCGACGCCCTGTGGTGCGTGGCGCGCGTCGCCGCGCGATCTCGGAGAAGCGCTTCGTGGTCAATGATCGCATGGTGGAGAAAGGTCGCTTTGGTATGCGCTTCGAGATGCAGACGCTCTTGCTGGAGCTGAAGCTGGTGGTGCGCGAGCCGCAGGAGCCGCAATTCGTCTTGCAAGCGCGTCGATTTCTGCCGCTCAAGGTCGAGCAGCGCGTCAGCAGTCTGCAGTTTGGCGACTAAGACTTGCGAATCGTCAGTGTGACTCGTGGGATTTGCTGTCCCGTTCTCACGATGCGCGGAGCAGAGTTGCCGCACACTGAGTCGCTTCTGCGATCCCACGTCAGGTTTAACTGCACTTTCTAAGGCATGCTGACGAGCTGGGTCCTCTCGTCGCTTGCTCCTGAGTTCGCGGAATGCTACGGGTTCGGTCTTTGAGATCGTCTCAGCTGGGTCTAACTCGACGTGGTCTTGCCGGCCGATAAGAGGCCGATCAGGTTCTAGAGGCTCGAGTGAGAGCAGTTTGGCTTGCAGAAAATCGACATATTCGGCCCATTCGATGGTCTAATACCCACCAAAAAGGTGAGACAAACAAAAAACACCCTAATCTCACTGGTGCAATCGGTACCTTGTCATCGTCGCGATCCATGTCGGAGAAAAGCCGCGCCACAGACTTTAACGTCCACGTGCGTCCTTTGCTATTGTCGTCTGGAGGCTGCAGAACGCGAAGCAGCATCTCGCCGTCGTGGGTCTCCCTGAATACTACGCACAAAGGCGGCGTTCAAAACAACAGAAGATCCCTTTTTTCCACTATATACTGTAGCTGCTCGCACCTTCTCCATGGGCCACAAAGAGATGGCCAAACTCGGTCGCGTCGATGCGTCCGTTGTGATCGACGTCCAGCGTGTAAAAAAGCCGCTTCCACAGCACGAGCACGGACGCGCAGCCGTGCTGCCAGTGCGCATGGGACGTAAACAGGTTAGAAACGCGAGCACAACATCCCGTGATCTGTTGGTCGAATCGAAGCCGCACCAGAGCAATCGCGACGCGCTGCGATGCATGGTGCCGAGTATAAAGAGAAATCCAACGAGTGACGCCACTTTCGCTGAGGATGGCGGACGTCACTGGGATGGCCGTCTCGGCCAAGCACGTTTCGGGCATGCCCACTGAATAGCCCATTAACTGGAGCTGCAGCGCAGGCACTGTGGGTCTTGGAGACGACCTGAGGCTGAGCGCAAGTGCTAGCTTCGTGCTTTCCAGGAGGTTCCAGCCCTGCCAGCGGTCTGTTCCACACTGTGGCACTGATCGTGAGGAGCTCGTCACTGTTGTTGAAGGGTCGACGTCACACGAGCAGCGCAGCGCAAGCTGACTCAGAGGGATTCCGCTGAAACTGGATGCATTGCGCTGCGATTGAGGTTGCAGGCGACAGAGCTCGAGATGTAAAACGCCAGTGACCGCAGTAAGGTATCGAAGACGCAGTAGCAGTTGCGCTGCTCCGTCTGGAGCGACAAGCCACTCGTCCACATAGACATCGCCGTCGCCATTGGGAGCGCACGATTGCAACCCCGCTACAAACGGGTGCATACGAATCTCGTCTGCGACGTCGATGCGCTGCTGGTTGTCCATAGTGAAAGCAAGTGAGAATACTTGGGTATCCTCCGCACCGCCGCTGTCGTCCCTGTATTGCACCACAAACGTAGCGTCGGCTTCCCACTGCCATCGACCATTTGTCCCCCATCGTGGCCTGGAACGCTGCGGTTTTGACGAAGTCTCTTGTTGTAGCTCTACGTACGCTTGCGTCTCCGAAGCGGTCACCGCAATATCGACCACCGCTTCGACAACTTGGACAAACAGCCACCCGTCGACGTCTCGTCTACCACAATCTCGCATCTCGACCGGAGGCGGTTCCTCTGTTACAACGCTCAGTTGCAGTTCGCCCACAGGCTCCGGATTGCCTGCAGTGCGGCGCTCTCCCAGCGCGTACACCTTGTGCCACTTGTCCTTTTCGCTGGCTACAAATGCGGACCATCCATTTCGCAAGGGCACGACGGACTGGCCGAGTGCGGCGGTCGACGACGGGGTCTCAGTGCTGAGCTTGATGATCAGGACACACTTTTCTGAGGCGCCGCTGAGCTTCTGCACCGCCTGACGCGTGAGGACAACGCTGTGGTTCACTACGTATTCAGCCGGCGCCGACGATACTACCGCCATGGAGCTCGTCGCATCGAGCGTGTTGGTCGTATGCTGCCACAGCACGTCGTTTAGACTTTTCCCACTGACGATCGACAACTCACATTGGAAATTGAACCGTCGGCTTGTCGACAGTGCGAGCGCCAGCGGTGGCGGCGTCTGCGTCCACGAGATGCGCTGCAGCAGCAGCGTGGCGGTCTCTTTCTTGGGAAGCGACTTCTGTAGAGCAGTGACAAACTGCATGGCGAATGTCAGTGTGCCGCATTTCCGACTGGGCGTTTCGCGGGTCAAACCTTTCGTCGTGGGATCTGCCAGCGGAAGCGTGAATGTCACGAGGTGTTGGTCGCGGAGAACCATCAGCGGCAGCGGTAGCGATAAAAGCCCGACGAGTTCGTTTCCCACTTGAGTGTCGCCAGTCATAGGAGACACACACTTGGAAACTTTCAAGACGACGATCGGAGCATAGGTGGACGCTGGTAGAGCGCAATGGAGAGGAGCATCCCAGGCAACGGTGCCGTCTTCGCGCGACAGCGAACGAGATCGAATGGGAGGCCGGTTGGATGGATTGGTGGCGCCTCGACCACACTCTAGCGTCAGGATGAAGACGTCTTGCGGCCGACAACCTTTGAGAAACGACCCAGTCGCTTGGATACTAGAGACGCTGAGATGGCCAGGCCCGTAGCCACTAGTATTACTGGCCGGCGATTCGTCGGTCTTGTCGTTCGCCAGCGTCTGCTCTTTCGTAGTGAACCGCACACAAAGCTGCAGCCTCGTCACTACCACGGGTGGTTGAGATTTGTTGGAAGCTTTGAGCTCGGCGCACAGCTCGGTACGGATCCACTCGCCGGGGCGACCAAAGAGCACTGGCAAGTGGATGCACTGAAAGCCCTCAAAGCGAGTCGTCGTTGGACTGGATATCTTGTGGCGTTGCACCGCCTTCATCTTGCGTTTGCTTCTCGTCGGTAGAGCAGTCTCATCCTTCTCCTGGTTGGCTAATAGGTGGTGCGTGAGCGTGAGGCGGCAGCCGAGAGACGGGATGACGCGCTCTTTTGTCGTCCAGTGAATCGGCACCGCGTGTTGCTTCTGATCAAACGCGAGCCGGTTAGGCACTTTACCGATCGAACAGTCGGCGGTTGCTTCGGCAGACCACTTTCCTGGAGAGACCGTCAAGCACACGCATAATGCACTGCCTGTCTCACTATCCTCTGCGAGACCGATGATCGTAGCCTCGTGGAGTTGGATTTCGAGTGTTCCTCTCGCGTCACTCGGCTCGACATCATAGCTGCCGCCTCCTTTTGACAGTTGATCGGCAGCGTTGTGCGCCTCCTTGGTCTCTTCCTTCTTGGTTGTAAGAGAGCAGACATGAACTGTTGCTGTCAGCTCACCCCAAGGGCTAGGATCCTTTTCACTCTCTCCTCGCTTCAAACTCGACCGGCGCTGCGGTTGCTGGTCTGGTGGTGTCGCCATCATTTCTATACAAATTGACTTGCTGCTCTCTTCCATCAGTTCCGAGAAGGCAACAAACCCTTCCGCCAATCGCTGGGCTTGCTCCGTCAGACTGTGCTGAATCACGGTGATACGAATCGCTTGTGTCCATTTGTCGTCCACGTGAAGCTCCGTTTCAATTCTTACTTCGATTTGATCGTTGGAATCCAAGTTCCACGTGCGCGAGCGGAACGCGCGACGGCTTTCTTGCGCCGTGACAGCAATCTCCAGCACGACGTCGACTGGCTTCTGGTCACTACCAAACCGCTTGAGCTGCACAAATGATAGATTCACGTCCGCGGGTTGCGTGACGTGTTGCAGGAACGCTGCATCTTCCCACGGCGTTGTTGCCGTGGGGCCGCAGCGAAGGCGAACATGGGCAGCCCCCGCAGCGGCGCCGTCCTGATCGCACAGTGGTACTTCCAGACAGAGCCCCTTGTTCATCACGCGACGCATTATCTCACTGCCCACCGTCAACGTAAAGCTCAGCGCACATTGATCCCTGCTCGACCGGTGCGGCTGCAGCGACACCACCATCACCAAGAGGAATTGCGTCCCATCGGAAGCAGCGACTCGGTCATTTGATCCTGCTGATACCAGCAGCTCTGGCGTGAGCACCACACGCACGACGCCTCCGCTGGCTGAGAACTCCCACATTGAAGGCGCCGCAGGGCTGGTCGTGATGGAAATCTTGCTAGTCGATGGTGCGATGGCGACCGGCTGCGTGCGAGCGAACGCAGCAGCGCGCAGTTGCATTTCCACAGACGCGTCACGCTGCTGGATAGCGCCGCTGCGAGCCACGCGGTCGAGCCACTCTGAGGGAAGCTGCGTCGCCTGATCCCAGCGCAATTCCAATACACTGCCCAGTGGAAGTGATGGCGGTCGAGAGCTGTGGTCGCCTTCCCCGCCACTGCGCGGCGTCACAGACGTCTCAAGTCGAAGCCGCAGGTCTGCTTCGTCCATGACAACGACTCTGTGTTCGCCTATGCGCGTGGTCGGACCTCTACGCTGCAAAGCAAATCGAGAGAGATGGCAAGATCGACGCCATGGTCAGCGTCTTCGTTGATCTGCCGCAACGTGGCTCTTCGAGATCATACGTATCTGATTCGTTCTGATGATTCTCCAACTCAGACGGCAACCAGTTGCAGGGTGAAGCGAAAGTCTCACGCTCGACACTGCTCCGCAAAGTCGTAGTCGTACAGGAACCTCCGCCAGAGGCTAGTCTTGAGCGTCGCGAGTGGGCAAAATACGACTCCACAGCCAGGCAGCACGACGTCGTCTCGCTCGTTTACAATCACTTGCACGTAGTATGAAGACGGGGTGTCCTTTTGTGCGTACAGGCGAAACTCAATGTTGGCAGCAAACGGCGCGAGTGCTGACGTGCGGAACCGCCGCGCTTGGATCTGCTTGCGTGTCGCATTTGCCAGCAGCGGTGTCTTGTTGCCAAAGCCCAGCAGCGTCACGAGAGGCAGCGTCGTCTCGGCGTGGGCAAAGCGGAACGCGCCTTCGACAATGGTCGCACCGCTGATGCGCTGGTCCATGACGACGACAATGTCCTGCAGCAGCACCGACGCCATCTCGTAGTTGATTGCGTACCCGCCCGCGAGCTGGTAGAACGCCTTGAGGTCGTCGTCATAGTCCAGTGTAGCCACGGTCTTGGATCGAAACAGTGAACACCACTGGTCGTGGATGCCATACAGTGCGACGTCAAAACTATTGACATATACAGCGTCCCGTCAGCGCATTGGTCATATCCCAATCACCTGCTGAATCGAGAGGTACGTACGCGCAGGCAGAAAACGCAGCCGAGAGGTCTTTCCCCGTCAGCATCCTCACATCGAGATGGAGCGACTCGTGGAGTTCGCGCAAAGCAGTCGCCATGGCGCGGGAGTTCGCGAACGCATGCCGCTGTGCGAGTGCACTGGCGTTTTGCTTGACGTGGCGCTGGTACCGATCACACACGTCAAAGAACCGCAGCAGTGTGTCCTATAACGTCACGAAGGTCAGCTATTATCACAGCCCACGCGCGCCAACGGGAACGCTACCGACATTGTGCTTTGGTCGCTCAATGAACGTAACGTCGTGTGGGTTTGAAAAGTACCGACGAGCAAATCTGTCCGTCACAACAACAGGTCCTGAGTTCATGATGGTCAGCGCGAATACAGGTTTTGGTATACGTACGCCTTGGCCGAGTCCTTCGTCCGCTGGACGTGCGTGTGGGAGAGCTGGAAAGTGTCGGTAGAGAACACGGCTCGTCTCGTGCCACGGCCATGGGCGGCGAGCTCGCGACGAGCAAACGTCTCCATCTCGCGGCCGCCCGGCTCGGCCAGCTCGCCCGCGACGCTCTGGTTGTACTGGAGTTTGTACCCACGCAGCCACTGCGGCAGTGTGGCTCCAAAAGGTGCGAGCTTCACGAGCAATGTCTCGATATCTCTAATCGGACTTAGTGTCGGGTAGCTACATCTCCATCACTCATGTTTAGTATCAATATGAGGTGGTTGGAGCTGTTCAGACTAAAATACCCACCGGATGCCATGGCGGGTCACAAACTGCGTCTGGATGAGTCGCAAGCCGCGCAACGGCGCGTCTCGTCTTGGTATAGCAGCGCCTGGTTGTGTGGCGTGCCGTCGCTGGTTCCAGTACGCTGTCTTGGTCGCAAAGTGGCGCGCGATCGCCGTGGCGTCTGCTGATGTGTTGGTCGATACAGGTTGGAAGCGGTCGCCAACGCGGTCGGTCGCTGAGGCCACTGCGAGTGCCACAGCGACGACTGCGGCCACGGCGAGCGCCAGCAGCCACCGCAAGCGCCTCGTCTGTGGACAGTCTGGCGCGTGGCCATGGAGAGCGAGCAGCGCGCCATTCTCCTCGTCCATTGCCATGCGAGAAATTTCGCTACTTGGCAGTCAGTCAAACGAACGAAGATGGAAGAGGCTTCTTTGCCAGCCAATCAAAGTGAATTAATAGCAAATTCGACACTATGATTGGTTGATGTGATGTCAGAAAATGGATACATTCGGGGGGTAAAACGCTTTATCCTAAACTCGAAAAATCCGGGATTATGGACACCTCTGTGCTCTTCTCTCTGCACAGGTTAGTCTTAGTCGTCTTCGTCGTACTGAAGCGTGAACTCGGGCGCAGCAGCAGCTTCGACTTCGTCGTCGTCTCGTGATGGTGCGCGGTCTCTCGGCACGGCGTTCGATGCTGGAGCAGTCGATGGAAGGGCCCCTGTGCCGTTCGTCGGCGTAAGCAGAGGCGCCTGACCCGTTGGGGCATACCCGCCATACGCAGACGCCGCGGCCGCTCCTGTCCATTGGCTATTACCACCGACTGATTGGGGGGGCTCGCTCGCCATCGCTGCGTGGATAGACGGTGGAGGCCCCGCTCCAAAGTGAGGTCTCGGTGGACCTGTCATTCCAGCAGGAGACCTAGAGTAGGCATTTGCTGCTGCCGCCGTGTTCGCATGTGGTTGATGCGGACTGACGGCTGGCGACTGCCGCTGAAACTGTGGTTGTTTCTGCTGAAACTGAGGTTGCTGCTGGGGCTGGTAAGCGCCATGAGAACTGGACCCGCGCGGACTGGGGCCACCTCGCATTGGATCCTGAGTCATCAGCGGTGGCGGCCGACGCATGGACGACTTGTCGAGATCCTCTTCCCCATGGGCAAAGCTAATCGTATAGCCGAACGTGTAAAATGAGTACACCACATCCCCCCTCAAGCATAATTGACAAAATGCAACGAACCTGCAGCGGTCGCCAAAGCGGCAGTTGCCCTGGGGAAAGTTGGCACACAGCACCGTCTTGCGTCGCGCTTGGTTCATCTCGTTAAACGGGTGAGTCTGCTGGCCGCCTCCATCCTGCTGGGTCGTGCCGTTCGGGTTGTGGACATGCCTGTATTTTTTTTGGTGATACCATGTACCCCGGGACATTCAAAGGATAAAACAAGAACGTTACTCCACCGATCGCCGCTTACAAAGAGCGTGTATTCGTCCACGGATAGCGTACCAGCAGCGGTCTCCGAACGTGCATCGGCCGGCGATGAACTTGCGGCACACTTCGCGCGACGGTTGGTCTCCAGTACCGGCATTGTCAGGCATCCCAGCACGCAGAGCCCCACTCTGAGACGGTATCTCATTCCTTCGGAATTGATCTGGTCCTGCAGGACCTCGTGGGCCTAGTGGACCTGGTGGACCTCCACCGTTGTAGAGGTTGCCTGCCTGGCTTGGCTGGCTGTAGCCCGCGTTGTGACCACCGGAAACCGGCGGTTGCCAGTCCAGTGGACCACCTCGTGGTGGAGGCATCAACCCGTTACCAGCTCCCACGGGAGGGAACGCATTCAATGGTGGCGGCCCCGACCGGAGAGCAGGAGGTGGGGGTCCCTGATATCCGGTCGGTGGCCAAGAGGAGCCTTGGCCCGTTGCAGGTACAAGGGGTGCAGCTCCTCCTGGTGGTCCATCATAACGGTTACGAGGAGGAGAACGACTTTCAAATCTGGTCGATCGTTCGTGATCGCGAGTGTCAATGACAGGTGGTCTATTGTCGTCACGACCGCCAGTCTCCGAAGGTCGAGAGGGAGGAGGAGGCGGTCCCCACCGAGAACTGCGCGGTTTCTTGGCGTCACGCGAGTCCTCGAACGAATCGCGGCGGTCGTAAGCCGAGTCTTGACGCTCACGGTCTCGGGCTGGAGATGACGGACGTCGGTCACGGTCGCCCGAGCCTGTGTCTCTTTGGCTGTGGCTTCTATCGCGGCTTCGATCACGAGGCGCGTGGGCACCTCGATCGCGACTGCGGCTGCGGCTTCGTTTGCGATCACGATCGCGCTGTCCGCTGCGGTGGTCCCGCGACGGAGCTGCTCCTTGGTCTCTTGAGTAGCCCTCACTTGCACGGGCTAATGGTGGACGATCCTCCAACGACTGTCGTCGGTGCGGCGATTCGTGGAGTCGAGCACGCTGGCTAGAAGGCGTCGGCAAAAGTGGTGGTTGCGACAGCAGCGGAGCCTGTGGCGGGGGTTCAGTCCCCTGCTGTTCTTTGAGCTCTTTTTGTTTCTTGATAATCGACAGCAACGACGCGAGCTTGTCCTTGGACGCCGGGTCGGCGTGAGTCGGACTCGCACGCATCCCTGACGACGACGCAGCGTCTCCACCAGCGGCAGCCGAGCTTGGTCTCCTTGCTTTTGCGTTGTTAATGGAAAACTCGTGGCCGCCGGCCTGTTCAATGTCTTGCGCCGTGTAGTAGCCGCGCGTCTGCCATTCTTCAACCACGCGTCGGACATGTTCCTTCGACACGAGCAGTTTCCACCAATTAGACCACGCTCTTTAACAATGGGGCATCTTCAAAACGCCCACGTAATTCTTAGCATACATGTTGGTCCGATGGAATCTTCTTCACGGCCGTGATGGTGTTGGTCAGGTGGAGCAAAAACCGCTTCACGAAAGGGTCCTTGTTACCAAGCTTGGCTTGCGACTGCATCCACCACAAATACACGCAGCGTCAGTACGTCCATTCATTAATTCCCTTGAGTATGCCACCCATGGCGTCTCGCGTACCTGGCGCATGATCGCATCCATCGCATACAGACCTACACATGCCAACATAGTATCTCACTGAGCCAAACTGTTTGTATACTATCCATGCCTCCCACATACACACGCACCTGCGAGACGGTGCTCCACCTCGGCCTTCCACAGAAAGATCTCGACGTCGTGCACGACGCGCTTGTAGTCCTATGCAATTGCCAAGCATCCCCCATGGCAGTGAGTGCATGCCCTTCTCTCTCCCTTTCTCTCTCTCTCTCTAGTATTCATACCTTGGCGTACTGGAACGCGGCGCTCGCGACGGCCTTGACGCGGTTCGCAGAGACGCCCTTGGCGGTCGCCAGTCCGTCCAGCGCGGCCTTGAGTGTCGCGTGGCCCTCCCACGCGCTGCCGCCCATAGTCGCCGAGTCGGAATCTTGTCTTTTTTCTCTCGTTTTTTCTTGTTGGGCTTTTCACAAGGGACCCAACCCCCTTATTCGGCAACTAAAAGCAACACCAGTGGTGGAGGAAGACTAACACTACCGGTCACATACCGGTACGGGGTACGTTTCCGGAAACGTGCCAAATTATTATGCACAAATTCGAACAACGCGCCAAAACGTAAATTGGCTTGCCGGTGCTCGGGAGAAAAGGCAGGAATCTCCCTAACATGTTAATGTTGGGGCAACGCAACGGCGACTGGGAGAATAAAGCCTGCGTGAGAAGATGGCGCACGGAAGCAAGGTGTGTTCGAGGATTCGTAGTGGTGAACGTGTTCCAGTAGAACCACTTCATTGTGTGATGCATAAATCTCTTGAAACTGAGAAAGCGAAGATATGTCTACTGTAGATAATGTTGCGCCCGACGTGTGACGACCCCCATCGTCGTCATCGCCTCGTCGAAGCGGATCGCTCATGCTCTTGATGTCAACTTTTGCCTGGCCAAACATGCAGTCGCATTGAGATCCTGATGTTGTTTCTCCACAGCCTCGCCGACGCGTAGAGGACCAAAGCGCAAGTCCACAGCTGCTGCTTACCGTGCTGTGCGTCTTGTTGGCCGTAGTGTTCACCTTGAAGTGGTGGGTGTCGTCTCGTGCTCCAGCCCCACCATTAAATACCCCAAGACGGATTGTGCTCAAAGTCTGATTGTCTACGAGCGTATTGGTCTAATGTGTATTCACAACGTATAATTCTCAAAGCTGTCAATCAGCCTCGTGGATTTGCTCACCAGCCAGGTTAAGTAGTAGTGCTCTAGCACACCACCCCCGACGTCACGCTTCCATTGGCGCTCGTCGCTCCCTTGCCCGACTTGAGCCAGCACGTGCCGCCGCCGTAATTCGACCACGTGAACGCACGGCACCCGCCACGCTGTTGACAGACTGATACACAGGCCTCTGCGTTCTTGCCCACGGCGTTGCCCATGTCGTTGCCCGCGTAATCCACGCCAGGCTCGAGTCCACCGAGGTTGCACTTGCACGTGACTGCCGACCGCGCCTGGCCGTTGGAGGAGGTCGATCCCCTGGCCGACTTGAGCCAGCACGTACCGCCCATGTAGCTGGACCATGTGAAGGCACGGCAACTGTTCACCTTGTTGCACGCCGCAAAGCATCCTTCGGCGTTCGACGACGCAGCGTTGCCGATATCATTGCCAGCGTAGTCCACGCCTTCCTCAATGTTGCAACTTGATCCCGACGACTCTGACGCCGCCGAGCGACTTGCACTCGCGCCCATGAGACGCGGGTAGTTGTCTCGCTTTTGCTGCTTGCTGGTCGTGTAAAAGCCAAAGTACCGTTCCAGATCGGGATGGGCCGCCGGGTCTTCGGCGCGGCGGTCGAATGCCTGGAACCAGTACTTCAGTCCCTGGTATCCAGGCGGATTCCAGTCCACCACGGCCTCGTAATAGTTGAACGACGCATCCAAGCTGGGCTTCACGTTGGGCGACAATGAAGAAGGCGCACCGTCCGTCGGGAAGCCCGTCTCCGAGAGCATAATCTTGTCGTGGAACTTGTTGATGACCTTGTTCCACTGGTCATCAAGTAGCTTGGTCGGGTTGTTGCCGTCGTAGCTGTTGTCAAAGAACGGGTAAATGTTGACGCCCAAGATGTCGAGGTTGTTGTACAGGTTCCACATTTCACTGTCGTACTTGGACTCGATGAACTCGTTGGCGCGCTGCACGGTCGCATACTTGACGCGCCAAGCGTCATTGCCGGCCTTGTTCTTGATCTCGTTGATCTTATCCAAGATATCGCCGCTGCGCTGCGCAAAGTCCTTGAGGTTTTCGCAGCCGACCGAGACGACCTCGACCGTGTCCGAGTACTTTTTGATGGCGTTCACGGCCGCGTCCACCTCGGCGGCCCCCCACGACTCCTTGGTGAGAAACACACCGAGGAAGAGCTTGATGCCGTACTTGGCTGCGATCGGCGCGACCTCAATGCCAAAGTGCTGCGCGTAGTAGGTACGCACATGGGTAAAGTGGTTGCTCATGATGCGAAAGTCTTCGTCGATGCCGTTGCGGATCGCATTCACGTCCGCCGAACCGCCGTTCACGGGGTACTGTGCGTTGTGGAACGGTGAGTAGCACGCCGCGATGTTGCCCGGCGACGAGCCACCCCCGAGACGACGGACCACGCCAGCACGCATGGCCACATCGGTCGTGTTGTCGTAGGTGAGGACATCTTGGCCTTGAACGCTCACAAGCGCGAGCGCGAGCAAGAGCAGTTGCGTGAGAAGCGACCGCGTCATTGTCTCTCTTGTATTGTATGGTAGTACCCTGGACGCGAGTCGATGCGGGTGGAATTGTGAAATGAGCGTCTGTGAGTAGAAGAACATGGCCCACGTCTTGTATTACATGAAGCGTTTCTAGGAGGCAGTGCAATCAGGAACAAGACGACGGGACGGACCCAGATGGAACTGGCGTGCGTGCACCACGCTCGGCCCTCTGCCATCCACTCGCGCCGCGCCGTCCACTAAATACTGTTTCGGACACTTTGCCGTGCGGCTGCTGATGCAGCAACATTCCTGAATTTCGAGTGGCTCGTCTCGTGTGGTGTCACGTTGAGATCTCAAACCTGTGAGAACGGATCTTTAATCTTAAGTGGCGGCCCATCCTGCAGTGTATTCCTGTATGTATGACCTCTATAATATGATGAACAGATGGGGTCTACTTTCCCATGTGGCTGCCGTCTGTGTGATGTCGCATCGCGCCTTGTGTCTCAGTTGATGGATCCTGGGGTTTTCATCCAGACGACAGCCACCAGGTGCTTTCCACTCGAGGACTGTACACCAAATGACATTTTTCGGTAAGAGGACCGGACCGGTCCTCTTTCAGTGTGTGTAGCAGACCTGCACCCACAAACCGAGAACCACATCCCAGAAAGCGTCCAATCGTCTAACGGCCCATAAAGAACGAACGGACGTCCTGGAATATCTCGCATCGGCGCTGTCGTCGACAGTGTCGAGGCCAGACGCAGAGGAACGGGTGGAGCATGGCGAGTTCTTCCAATGGGAGCTCCTCCATGCTCCACCCGTTCCATTTTGTCTGGCCTGCAGAAAGACACTCTGGTACTGTGGGCGTTGTTAATAACCGGTATTTGCTTGTGGCGCCTGTCAGCTCACGCTCAACGTCCACCGAGAAGATTTGACTATCGGTAGCGACGGTCAGCAGCGCGACTGCCGCTCGCGATGATGGGGAATTTCTCTCAAGTAGAAACGGACGTGTCGAGTCATCCCAGAGTCTGTCGCCGAAACAGTTTCACTGTATTGTAAGAATCAATCTAGCTATTAGTCGTGGTCGTTGACGTGCTCCTCGCTTTCATGGTCGTCCAGTGGCAAGTCCTCCTCGACGATCTGCACGATCTCTCGGTCCAGTGTCAATTCGTGTACCGCGTCTGCTGCCCCCAGTGCTGCCGGGGATGAGAGCGCTTTCGGCGCAGGTCCAACCCCAACTGGCTGCACGTTAGCCATGCTCTTCGTCGCGGCCAGCGCGGGAAACTTGAAGATCGGATATTCACTCGGGAAATGTTGCTGCCACGCCGAGAACTGGTCCATCGACCGCGTCCTGTGCATGAGCGAGGAAGGCAGCATCGCTGAGGCGTTGCTGTGGGTTGATGCTTCCACAAACAGCGATCGCTCTTGCTGCTGCAGCATTGCTCGCACGAAAAGCACGCGGTTCTCGGGAAGCGGCACGGTATGCTTGGACAAAAGCATCCCCTTGACCGCGAGTGCTGCACGTCGACGCGGCGTGTAGTCTTCCTCAATAAAGTACAGCGTCATCGAGCTCTCGTTCGCAGCCGCCGAGTGCCATTCGACGAGCACGATCTCATCTGCCTGTAGCTCCCACACGACTTCGTACTTTGGCCCGACCTTGACATCAATGTACAGGATACGTTTTCTCGTGACGAGAAAGCATTTTTGCTTGAGATCGACATGGCCAACGTAACCGTCACTGCGATACCGTCCACCGCGCAGCTTGCCCACCATTTCCTCGCCAAACGACTCGACATACGAGTACGCCTTCAATCGCCGCGTTCTGAGGTCGATATGTCGAGGTGGTCGAGCACGCATGAGCAGAGCTTTTGTGTTCGGGTCGATGGCATCCCGCAACGAAGCCAGCGTCGTCGCGGTCGCGAGCGACACTCCCAGTAGCGGCTTGAGTACGAAACCAAAGACACCGGCGAACACGCCAGGCAGTACGCCGCGGACGCCATTCAGTTCCACAGCGCGAATCGGCGAGACGACGATGCCCGAGATGCCCTGCGCAAAGCCTTGGTAGATGTTGCGCGTGGCGGGGTACCCGGTATACTCGTCCAACTTTAAACACGCTTCCGACAATCCGAGCGACGACGCAGCGAGGATGCGAGCATTGAAGTCGAGGAACGTGTAAATGGACGCACGCACGAGCGAGTATGTGCCACGGCCCATACCAAGTGCGAATTCGGTTGGACTCTGCCGAGGCACAAAAGAAAAATCAGTGAGTGACGGACAATGAGAGTTGTTCAACGGGGATTCACGAACGCACCTTGGAGATACCGTGGACTGGTTCGTTGATAAAATCTTGAAACCCGCCCCTCAAATTTCTCCACGCAATCATCGGGTTACCAAGCACATCGACACTGCCGAGGATGACGTACGCTTGACGCAATGCTTCGCTTTGGTAGTGCGAAACTAGTCGCGACGCCAAAGCATCCGGCTGAATGAACGAGTGCCCAATGCTAATCGCCTTGAGATGAAACGGCGCGTTGGCGATCTTGGCCAAACTCGTGCCAATCGCGTTAATGATCAATCGCAGCGGGCCGACAGTGATTGGCGCGTTTCGTCCACTGCCTGCCCAGGAGTTGAGACCCTCAACCATCGCCCCCGCGCTCGCGCCAAAGGAGAAGCTGACAGTCGCCTATAGACACATTAAAGCAGAATTAGACAGACGATTCTGATGATACTCCCACGAGAAGTGAACGTACTCGGATGGGGTCGATGTGGAACTCTTCGAAGTAAAGCTTCTTGGCTTCAGCCTTGGACACCAATCGCCCGTGGTGGTTGGCATTGGTCGAGACAGAAAAACTGGGTCGTTGAGCATTCAAGTAGTCACCATGCTGGCTGTGCGTCGTTTCACGATCAGTGAAGGTAGAGGAGGACGCAAGAACAGAAGTAGTCCCGTCCTCACGCATCACGTCCAAAATCTCGACGCCGACCTCGAGGCTGCTGTTGTAGTCTTCCATCAGCAGCGTGGACTGGTTGAACCGCGAGCTGTCCCAGCTTTTACTCGTCCCATTGCTCGGTTCGCGAATAGAAGGCATCTTCGTCTGGACGAAAACAGGAAGAAGCTGGTAGAGAAGAGAGCCGTCGACTCGAATATGGAGCGGTAGAACGCGGAGATTGAAATGGCGGATGAATTCGATACCGGCGTATCCATCGTGGCGGACTAGACAAACGTCGACAACAGGCACATTCACCACTTTACTGTCGATGATGCGGGTTCTTGCACCCGGGTTTGAGAAGCGGAGCAACACGGGGTATGGCGTAACAGCAAGCTGGTTGTCGATCTGGAAATCTCGCATTTGAAAACGAAGGGCCACAACTCTGGTGTGTTGGTCTCTTGCAAGACGCGACATTGCCGTTCCACCTATTGATCTTCCTGGATCTTCGTCGCTCTCACTCACGTAAGCCTCGAATGTCAAGCCGCTGAACGAAATGTAGATGAGCTCCTTCGGCGAACCGTCAACGATGGAAACCCCGACACCTTGCAGGTGAAGTTTAAGCTCAAACGCAGTATGCGAAAGGAACCTGGATGGGAATGTCTGCACAACCGCACGAGCGTCTTTGCCTTCACTGGTGTTGGCGTTCCCGCTGGCATCGATAGCACCGGCAGCACGAATCCGAGTGTCGGTGAACCGCAACACACGCGTAGGTCCATCGGCCGTAATCTCGATCCCGAGCGTCCCTCCCAACCCATCTGGGAATTGATGGATTTTATCAAGTATGAACTCACCGATCCGTAGCGGGCGACTGTTATCACCTGCAGCCGACGGAAGCATGTCGACCACGAAGATTCGCTCTTGCGTCGGCTCGTCCCACGCGTAGTCCAGGCTGTGATGCGGAAGAAGAATCTCACTGCGACGGACGCTGTGCTGGTGAATGCGAAACGTCTCCAGAGAATAGTTTTCAATGCGGTATGGCGGCGCGCTCGAGCTCTCTTCACGAAGATAAACGCACACACACGGCCCGTCGACCTTGAGCACGACACGGACAAGCTTCGTGGCTCGTGTCGAGTCATTGCGCATACGCACCACATACTCGCGGGATTCACCAAGCGGCACAGCTCCAGTCCATGACCAGCCAGATTCTGCCAGTCGACAGCGGATTGTCTTGCTTTTGGCAAATGGTAGACTCCAGTGGAAATCGGCGTAACCGCCTGGCTCAAGGTGAAGCGCAGGATTCAAAGCCGACACAACACCACCTCCGCTGCCTTGGTCATCAATACCTGGTGACGAGCGAGGAGATGAGTGGCACACTTCGACCGAGGCATCCATCGCATTAATGACCATGAATCGCGGTGTCAGCATGATCACTTTGGTCCGCGAGTACCGCGATTTCGCAGCCGAGATGGAGTAACCAATGCTGTAGACGCGATCGAGACTGAAATCGGTGGCTTCCAGTTCTCCTGACGTCCCCGGTTGGTCCAGCACGATCGAATCCGTCCAGTTCTTTTGTCGATTGTCGTTGATTCCACTAGCCATACGCCGGCCAACTTCGTTTACGCGCACACGAACACACCCCCGCTCCGGCTGGGAGCTCGAATGGCATGCTTGTAGAACTTCCAGTTGGCCAACGACGCGAACGTCTTCGACAGGATTGGGGAGTAGATCCAAAAGGCCCTTGATCGGCGGCACACTCGGAATGAGCCCCGGGTGTCGTCGCCGCTGATCGTCTGGTTGGTTTTGGCTGGCTGATCGATCGGTGTTGCCGGTCTCTTCTTCATCACCACCCTCCACCTTCGTAAGCTCTCCCATCATGATAGGGCGGACGAGGTGGGAGTGTACCGCGTGACGGTTAGCTCGACTTTGCTCCTCCTTGAGAAGCAATTCGTCGCGATCGAGGCGCTTTTGACCCGCTAGTAGCATCGTTGAATGGTCATTCGTGGCACGGTCATCGTCGTGCTCGTACTCGAGTTTCAAACCCGTGAGATTGACGATCCAATACGGTACAAACAGCGAGATATCACGGCATCGTCCTCTTACAGTCTGCGTTTCCGCCGAGATGAACAAGTGCGCGTTGCTCGAGAGGTCGGCCATGCGAATGCGATAAGTATCTTCTGGTAAGTCCTCGACGATTCGAAACGGTTCGCTCCACTCGAACCCTTTGATTCGAAATTGCAACTCGAGTGGTGTATCCCAGTCACACAAATGCCAGACAAGTGAATCGGCCACATCGATCGTGCCGCGCTCCCGAAGCCGTTGCTGGCAGTCTTCCCAACCCAGGTTAACACTCGTGCTTGGGTTATTGACGCCGTCCGTTGCTGGGGTCCAATCGTTGGGCGTCGCAAGGCAGTACTCCAGCGGACCGGCCGTGAGATTGTGGATCACGAGAGGTGGCTGAAAAGCAACTTTTCGCTGGTACAGCGAATTATTTGCGACCGCCATTGTCGCACTCATCATAAATGGTCGCACAGGGCGATCGCCGTACAGTCTGTGGAATTTGATCGCACACTGCGGTTCGCCATTTGTCGAGTGCCCAGCATCGTAGCTGATCGGGTTTTCGGTCACTGGAGAAATAGCACGATCAAACAGAGGGAGATGCACGCGCTTCTTCGCATACGCCTTGGGAAGCTGCACTGCAACTCCATCGCTCGATGACTTCATGTCGGGCGGTCGCACCATCAAGTACCCATCCATTGCGGATACTAAATTGACTGGGACTGGAATCACTGACGACGCTCCCACAACTGCTTTCCACGATGGAATCAAATGCCCACGGGTGGTACCTGACCGGAATGGCGGTGACGCGGTACGACGAAGCGGTGGGACGTATTCCACCTCCATGTCGGATGCAGTGTTGTTTTCCAGGACGAGGGTGGATCGCACGACAAACACCTTGCATCCTCGCTCCACGAGCACGTCGATGATGCACTCACACTTGCGCACCCTTGACGACAATATCGTGTCCGAGTCAAGATCCACGAGTGCGTACATTCTGGAATCTGCTTGGTCGACGGGGATGGCAAACTCGCTCTCCCACCGCCGCTTGTTTCCATCTCCTTCACGGTCCCCGCGACCACTTTCATTCCCATCTTCGACTGCGATGAATAATTGCCGTCCGACGTACCGCTCCGAATCCGAATCGCCGTACGAGTACTCGCCACTCTTCGATCGCGGCCTCGCCGCAAAGAGCAATGGCTCTTCTTCACCCGGGGCCATGACATTGTCTCGGCACGACGGTCCCCAATAACGAAGCACGAGTCCCGTTTCGTTTCGGATCCAATACGTCGAATACTCGGAACGTTCCGACGAATCCACAGCGCCGCCACGACTCATCCACTCCCACGCTCGACTCGCCGCCATGATATTGGTCACAAGAGCATCCGTCACGTTCCATTGCACAAATTCGGCGGAAGAAATAGTCACTTTCCATGGCGAAATGTGGCGCTCATCGTCTTCTGCCGCATCGCCACCAGGCTGCGAGGACATTCGAATGCGACTTCGATCTTGCGTGCAAGCCAGTGCTACATTCCACGGCTCGATGAGAGGCTCGGACACGACTAATCGCAGATTGTGATACCACGCTTCTATCGAACACGATCCAGTGATGGATACGCTCGACTCGCTCACATCACGAAGACGGATATGCAGAGCCCCAACTCGAAAGCCGACGACTGGGGAATCCTCATCAACGAGGTTATTGATCAGTCTGAACTTGACGCTTTCCATCTCGAACGAGACGTCGACGATCTGCGGCATACGGTCCTGCTCCCCAGTCGATTGGTCTTGATACAGTTGGTCACCTTCATCAGAATCGAGTTCGAGAAGATCCGAATATGGGTCGTTTGCCGACAACGCTGCCAGCGGGAGTCGCACGTTCGCTTCGACATTCGCGAGCGTGGAAACTGCAGACATCATTCTCATAATAACGGGTAGATCCTTGTAGGAAAGTCGTGACGTGATGGGGGATACTTCGACAGACGACTTGACCGATCTCCACGTCCTCCACGACGGAGATGCGCCGTCCGGGTAGCCATGAACCAAGTGTTGCTTTGTACTGTCGCTCTGCGGATGCAGATCATTTTGTGTGGCGTTGAGGTCGAATGATGTCGTGAACGGTTCGATGAGCTCAAATGCTTGCGCGGTCGCATCGACTGGATTTCCGAGGTGGACGCGAACATGGCCCGCTTTCGCTGAGGCCGCGAGCAATCGTTTTTCAATCGGCAATTCCTCCGTTCCAGAGCCTTTATCACCCTCTGGCTTCTCGAGGTCAACGTATAATCGAGTTGACAGGCACAATCCGAACGAGTCTCGTTGCCTATCCGATGAGAGGAGCCAGAATTGAAGATCAGATAGCTCAGCGCTTGCTTTCCAGACAAACCGCGTCGGGCGGTGACTCGAAGTCTGCGCCTCCTTCAGCACGGTGCTGTCGCTTAGCTCGTCGAGTTTGGCCGCCTTGGAGGCTTCGTTGATGGACTCAGCGATGCTATTTCTTCGTCCGCGCGTCACACTCGATCCAAAACTCAGGAGACGCTCTTGGGGGGTGGAGAGATCGTCCATGTACGGCCCTGCAGCAACGTCTCCAACTCCAAGTACTGATGCTTGCTGGTCCAATGCAGAGATTATGCGAGGATCTTGTTGGGCGAGTTTTTGTCCCAGGCCCACCGCGACCCCGACGGCATAGTTTTCGATACGAAGAAGTGTGCGCGGCAGAACGCAAATTCTCCCCGACGAGATCATCACAGCACATGTGATGACGTTTTCTGAATCTTCGCCTTCCGATGCCGGGTTGCCAACGAACGACACGCCAACCTTGATCTGAGGCTCAGACGTTCGTAGCGTGTTGCTATCTGGCACTCTGCTAATAACGTCGCACATGAATTCCTGTAAAAATCAGACCAGTCGTCAGTGAATGAGAACTAAAAGACTAACAATGCACGCTCGCCTTACCGAAGAATCAGCCACAAGATCGCGAAGGCGAATTTCGTGAACGGACAGCGATCCATTGACAAACTGAACGCCGTCACCGCTTTCACCAGGAACGAGACGAGCTTCGAAAGACACGATCACAGACGACAGTGCAATCTCCGCAATTGGCACGATAGTTGGCGCCGGTGTCACACTTCGGAAGCCACCACTATGATCTTCTTGAGCAAAAGAAAAGTTGTGTCGCCTCTTTCGCGGCGAGCCAGGGGTTGTGGCGACATTCCCATCACGGCCCACCTGCACTTCCGCAGCGTCCATCGTCGCTTTCAGCCAGGCTTCGAACTCAGGGAGTGGCTTGGAAACCATTACGACTTGAAGCGAAGCAAACCTGGCTTCAATGATGATTGCACCGCCACCAATCTTTTCCAGAGGTGCATCCATCGACTGCGTCAAGTCAATATCAGTTTTGGCTGTGTTTTTCGCGAGCGGACTTCGCGAAATACCGGCGACAACTTGGATGGTTGGATTCGCAACGTCGTTCCACAGGTCAACTGCGAGGCATAAATACTTCTCGCTGACATTGATCTTCAATGGTGACAGCGCAATCGCCAAAAGTTGGTCGTCGCACACGGTATCCGCTTGGTCAGAAACTCCTTTTTCACGCGCACCAAATGTGACTCGAATCGTGGTTTCTTCGAGAATCTTATCATTGTCCGACCGGGTTGAGACTTGAACGCCTTCAACATTGACAGACACGATGGGCGACGTCATTGATGGTGCTACATCTCTCTGATCGGAGGCACCAGTCGATCCACTTTGCACCTTGATCACACCGAGATCGATGATCAGCGCTTCATCCGACTGGGAATAGCCTCTTCCACACGGAATCACTATAGAGGGATGCACCAGCTCGATGGTGACGGCACAGTTTCTCAGAAAAGAGTCGCTGGGTCTCAATGGCTTGGTTGATGCGTGCTTGCCAGCGCTTGTATCGCCATTCGACTTTTCCTTGAACACTTCTTGCACCGGTGTATGCGGGCGTCGACTCGCGTTATAGTCAGCATTAATTGGTCGAAGGCTCGGCGTTCCCGTATTTTCCGACGCAAATGACTCGGTCCGTCTCCGTCGGCGGAGTCTTGTTGTCGAGAAATCTTCCTGAATCGCAAACCGAGACGCCAATCCTCCATGGAAGACATAGTTCACGAGATTCTCGATAAACGCACTCTGCACTTGAAGCTGAACTGCTTGGACGAGTACACTGATACTTGATTTTGTCGGCTCGTCGTGGACCAATGAATCCACGTCCTCCTTTTCACACGTCTTGCTGATAAGAGCATTGACAACAACGAGTTTTCCACCAGTCATATGCTGTTGTCGCTCCAAGCCGAAAACCTCAACGAACGGTTTGCCTTGCCCGTATCCTCCCGATCGTTGCTGAACGCCCATCGAATCCTTGGACGACGACAAGTCGAAAACCTGGATATCCTGGATGGAACCACGAATATCCAAATCCCCCTGACCTTGAGTACCACTCGAAACGTGCAACTTGCTCCCCACAATCGCCACGGAGACAACTGTATCTCCCCGGTCACAGAAGAGCACTGAGATCGACTGCAGATGGATTCCAAATGTGAACGTGACGATGGCCTGCGGTTCCAAACGGCTGTTGGCCGCCTGTCGAGCTATCGATTCTTCGCGCGCAAGATCCGTTCGAGCGCGCTCCAAATCCGCGAGAATCGATTCCGTGAGCATCACTGGGAGAGAAAATTCCTGCGACACAGAGGGTGACAACTCCAGTGGAGGCGGGATCGCGTCCATGAAATCTTCGTCTCCATCGTCCTCCAGCGCGATAGGCCCGGTCGGTGGTGTTCCGGAAATTTTCGACCACGTTTCTTCAAACAGTTCCAACAGGGAACACACATACGCTTGGTCAAAGACGAGATGCACCGCACCAAAACGAACGTTTAGATCCCGGTTGACCTCGTCACATGTGTGCGAATCGTTGGTGGACGAGAAGACCAGCTCCAACAGATTAGTGGGCGAAAGCGGGGCGGAGCCGTTTTCGGTGCGCTGGAATGAAATCACTCGTTCCCGTTGACGGCTGGCTCTTCGACGGGGTCCAGCTGTGCTTGCATAAGGAAGACTGCGGCGCGGAGGTGCGACGAAATCGTACGGAGCAGTGATGGTGGGGCACGAGAATAGCAAGTACTCGGATGACCGGCCGCCTACTTCGACGAAGTCCTCGACGTCCAGTGACTTAAAGCACATATCAACTTGGGCCGACAGAGTCTTCTTTGCAATCCGGACGCGGAAGCCTTCGAACTTCACCAGCAATGTTCCGCTCTCCGGTATATCATCGTCAAAGATCCCAGATGCATCGAATCGAAACGCCGTTGGAGGCGGCAGCGATGCGGCTTGTGGTTTCTTCAACTGAATGGAAATGACCGGAACAGTGAACGTACATACGAGCAAGCGCCGGTCAATTAAGTCGCCCGACGGAAGAGTCAGCGATCCACGGCGACCACGCGTTCTCTCGCGAGGTCGAGTGGGAGAGTTGTGGCGCTGCGCTCGAAGTCCCATTGCTTTTGTCGGTGCGCCGTTCTTGTGACTATTTCGAAGTGAGAAAGAATCCAGATCGGACGCATTCAGATCGCTGGACCCTTCCACGCTTGCAAAAGTCATTTCCACATTGCCACTTGTGATGCTGAACCAAGTATCATCACTGTCTGCCTCAGAGAGTCCGTCGGAGTCGCTTTTTCCTCCGCCAAGTAGCTCGTCGAGCTCCATCTTCTTGTTGTTCCGTGGCTCATTGTCGTCATTAAATTGCTTCAGTGCAGAGACACTGAGGAAACTCTCACGACGATCTGCTTTAAACGGCCCCTCATCGTCCCAGAAGTTCGCTCGCACCGGTATACTTGCTTGCCTCGGGCCATCGATAGATGCTTGAGGGTCGGATGAAGCTCCAAATCGCTCCGCAAGAGCTACAAGCTGGAAATATTTCTCGAGCGACATGTTGAAGGTCAGCGCCGGGAGATCTGCATGCACGTATAGTCGCGTGAGCGTCGCGTCGAGTGGCAGGATCGACGTTCGCATGGTCACGTTGATATTGAAACGCTCGATGAGCTCCCAGTCTGGACGCAAACTGCTTCCGTTCAAGGCAAAACTCGTCGGAAGCGGCATACCACTCTTCCCAATCGCAGCCGACATCGTGGTTTTGCCATGCGGTATCAGTAGCACATGAACGTTTGTGACAGAGAGCGTGAACTTGTCGTAGAACTCCTCCTTCCAGCGGATCGTGCCTTCGCCCTTCTCTGCATCGTCGTACAACTGCCTGGCGAAGCTCATACTCGCTGCCAACGGTGGTGAGCTGTACGAACTTGACAGGGCAAGCGAAGTCGGAGCTGCTGCCGTGGAAAACGCACCCGTCGCACTCGCCGAGAAAACGGCAGTCTCACTGTCAAGCTTGCTGAGCCGATCGGTCCGGAACGTGATGTGACCAAGGTCAATCACCAGTCGAGCACAATTATAGTCCGTATCACTTTGCGGGATCACAATGAGCGGAGCTTGGATGCGCAAATCCATGGACAGAGCCACACGGTTGGCCATCACGTAGTTCAACTTCGCCTCCGTTCGGGCTTTGAGATTTACGATGTCGTTGAATGATGCAACTTCAAGCTCCGCCCACAAACCCAACACTTGTGGCGTACTCAAAAATGACCCGAGTCGACCCCAGCACCTTGCAGTCGGAGAAAAGACGATCTCGAGCGGCTCCATATGAACGTACAGCGCGGCGTCGGCGGCAATTCCAATCGGGTCTGTCTCGTAGCTCATGAGAAAAATGGGACCAGCTATGCGGTTCAAATTCATAATGCCCCCGTCATCATCACTGCTCGTCAACGCGCGATCGTGCTTGCGCGTGAGTAGCCGTGAGAAAGCCATGCTATCAGCACTCTCGTCGAAGGCGTCAATGGTCTGAAGCGAGACATCAATCTTCGTCGATGCCCCTTTCGTGATTGCCGCGACTTGCAAATTGGAGAAGCTTCCGAGTAGAAAGTCTGTTGGAGCGTATCGGGAGCCGTAGTTGGGATCGACTCGGGCGAGTCGTTTGTTGGTCTCTGGATCGCTGGATAGCGCGATGGAGCCTTTGCCCAGCGAAAGGGTGACCCGCGACACGAGGTCGGACACTTCCGCATCATCCTCGTCATGATTGCTAAGGCCATTGCCATCAGACGGTTCCGTCGAACGCAGTTGACGTTTTTTGGCGCGCTTTGATGGCTCATATTCGACAATCTTGAACAGTTCGCGCAGCTCGACCTCGGGAAACCCTCGCTTCGGAACGGCGCCGTTGGTATCAGAAGATGGGGCCGCGCCGATCTGAGATGTCCACCCAAACATCCACTTTCCCCACGATCGATAGCGCATTTCTGTCGGTACGCTTGGCTCCGTCACGTCCGTATCCACAGATTCGGAATCTGAAAACGGTGGCATGGGCACCTGGTGACGAGTGTGGCCACCTCCTTCAATCGTCGCTTCGAGCTCATCGTCGTCTTTCATCTTCTTATCCACGAGATACCGAAAGAACAGGATATCTTCGATCGGACGCTTTCGCTCAATGGTTTCGAGCGCGATGACATCCGCCAATGCACGTTTGCTGAGTGGCAAGTCTTTGTTTGGTCCGCTGCTAGCGCTGGAATGAACGCTGGAATGGTCTTCATCGTGTTTCCTCGCTCCTTGGGATCGCTGGGAGACGTCTTCGTCGTCCAAATCTTCATCGTCGCTTTCTACAAGCGCCTGATTTGACCCACGCGCTAGCTGTCGCACATGACGCTCCCATAGTTCTTTGTATCGTATCCGATCATCGCGCCGCTCTTTCATGTACTTCCACGACCAACGCAGTTTCTTCTTGCGATTGTCGTCCATCGTCGCTGTTATCGCATACGCCCACCATTCCTTAGCTGATGCTTCAGAGATAGCTCGTCTCGGGCGAAACTTTCGGTATTGCTGGAACTTCTTGTGGTGCTCTGGCAGCTGAAATGCTGAGGCGAGGTACAACAGATCACAATACTGAGAGTCCTCCAGGCGAAGCCCGATCTCCGCGATGCCGATGTCGACTTCAAACTTGGGGATGCTCGTGTCAAACGGATCTCGGTTGACGATGAGACGAGCGCTCGCGTCCACTGGCTTGAGAATGAAATGATGGCGCTGATGGGTCGGATAGAGTTGCAGCGGGTGGCGGTCATCAAACCGCTTGGGAATCGAGTGGTTAAACGCACGGCAAAAGTCCTCAAGTGGGCAGTTCTTGAAATCGAGCCGCTGGTTCCGGAGAACTTCACAATGCGGATCCAGGTAGACACTTAAGTGATTGAGCTCGACCATCTTGTAGATGCGAGGTTCACTGTTCTTGGAGCTGTCGACGTACGACGGCTGCCAGTTCGAGTTTGTCGACTACGACATCACATGACATACACGAGTGAGTGAGTAAGCCACTATGAGAGAGAAATCGGCAAGCACAGCCTCGTACCTGTGCGTGGATGGATTCAATGGTGACTCCGACTGCAAAAGGGTGATCGCCCGTGACATGGTCTTCCAGACGCACGTGTATCCGCCGAACGTGAAGCTAGAACGATGATAAAGAGCAATCGCAGTTAGACACCTTGAAGCACAGTCGAACGCATAGTGTCTGCACTCACTTCAATGTTGTCAATGATCTTGTTGACGAGCCGAGCCGTGAAACCATCTTCTTTTGCGTCTTGCTTCTGCTCCGCCTTGTGCTTCTTCTTCGCCTCCTCGTAGAGCTGCTCAAGCAACTGCTTCTTAATCGCAAACTCGTCCATATCCATGAGCACGCCCTCAATGTCTTCTTCCGTGCGCACGAGCAAGTAGACGTCGTCGACCGTGAGCACAACCGACTCGGACTGCAGCCGGTTCCACGGAATCTTGAGCTCAATCGAGCCAACGACGCCGCGTACGAGATTGATCGACGGATGCGCGATGACATCGGGCTTGAGCTCCAGGTCGCGCAGCACGACGTAGCCCGACCACACGGCCACGTTAATCTTGTCCGAGCTGAAGCACTTGGGGTCAATGAAGCTGCCCATGACGTTCGTGAGCACGCCCGTGACGAGCGTCTCAAACATGGTGATCGGCGGATCTTCACGCGCTGCGTGTCAGCCGGTCTATCTTTCCGCTACCTATGTACAATTCGTCACTGCGATGGAGAAAGAGAGAGAGAAGAGAGCTGCCGCCGCCGCTCGTTGCCGTTCCGCGCGCGCTTCCTTTCCTTTCCTTTCCTTTGTTGACCTTCGTTCCTGGTGGCGCCCAAATCCACCGCAAAATGAAAAGCGGAGAATGTGGCCCACACCAAAATGAGGTGAAATCCATCCACCAGCTGGCTGAAGCGTGTTGCGCGCTTCAAGTAAGGCGTGAGGTTTTATTTGCACATCTGGTTAACTTAGCGGCGCTCCCCCTGTGGCGCCCCATCGGCACAAGGAACAAGTCGGACCGAACCAGCAAGCGAGCGGGGGACCCACGGGAAGATGGACTCGGTCGAGAGCGCGCTGCGCTTCCTGCAGCGCTCGTTCGCGAGCGTCGCGAATGAGGAGGCTGCGTGGCAGGACGAGAAGCAAAAGCTGCAGGCCCACGTGCGCGAGCTCGAGGGCCAGCGCCAGCAGCAAGAGGACGCCTACAAGGAGGCGCTCCAGCGCGTCAAGATGCTCGAGTTTGCGCTGCGCCAGGTACGGCGTCTTTCGTGTTCGATGCTGGAACGCGCAATTTATGTATATAATGACACTGATATTGTATAGGAGCGTGGTCGGTATCTCGTGTCGCCCGCGCCCGTGATCACGTCGCTGCACAAACCGGCAGCGGCCAACGGCGCGCCGTCGCGCAAAGCCGAGCGCGCCGACATCTCACGTCCAGCAGGAGTCACCGTGACGCGAACGGTCGACCGATCGATGACGAGTTCGTTCGTCGAGTCGCCCATGAGCAGTCCCAAGCCACAAGCCCACATTTATCGCGCCGATAGCAACACCCCGTCCGGGGGCAAGGGACTCGAGATCTCCCGTCCCCGCATGGGTTCGCGCACTGGCTCCGGTGCCTCTGCATCGGATGCAAAGTCTCAGTCTGCAGCGGCCGTCGTCAAGTCATCGTTCCGCCCCTTGAAGTTGAAGCTGAAGCTCTCTGGACACATGGTGCGATTAGCTTTGGGGGGACTGTGTTCGTGAGAAGCAAGATATCTGACGATTGACTCATGTAGGACGGAGTGCGAGCGCTTGCCTTCCACCCGACGGAACCGATTCTCGTGTCGGGCAGCGAAGACTGCTCTGTGCGTGTGTGGAACCTCTCGAATGCGATCAATGGACCACCGTCACAACGGTAAGACACCTCCACTGTGTGTGGGTATCAGCGATAGCTTGCGTTTCTGATCTTACGAGTACCATTGCTTGTAGAACGACCGAGCTCGACTCGATCTTGACGATGCGTGCCCACGCCCAAAGCGTTCTCGCCGTTGCGACCGTCGGTACCGAGACGTATCCCAACTGTCCGAAGGGAAGTGCTGGCGCGTTTGTCACCTCGGGGCGCGACGGTTCGATCTGCTTATTCAACCTGCCGACAGCAGACCACGACAAGGGCGATCCGTACACGATTGAAAACTACAATGCGCTGCGGGCATACTCCATCAAGCGTGCCCACGAAGACGCGGTGTGGGATCTCCACGCGCATCCGCTCACGAATGTGATCTTTTCCGCCGGCTCTGACGGTGTTGTTCGCTCGTGGGGCCTGACATCAGGTATGCTCGAGGACGCCATCCCCATACGTTGGGGGAACTCTCACCTGGGCTAACGTTTGCGTTGCTTTGGTGGTACAGATTTGAGCTTGAAGTCCGAGCTGCGGTGCACAACCAAGTCGCATGCTCGTGCGATCGGTACGTCAACCACGTGCTTTTTCTCTGGGGAACTCGTCGGAAATTCTGACGAGACTGTTCCGCCATTTTCCACACTAGGCCACAGTGTCCGCGGCTCGCTTATTCCGACATCGGTCCACACGCTACTGAGCGACTCCAAGACGTGTGTCGTCGGGTACACCAACGGTGGCATCGCCCAATTCGACTTTCACGGCGAAAAACTTGTCCAAATGGTGCGAACGTCCGATTGCGACAACACCGGCCGCGACTCGCAAGTGAATCGACTGGTTGTGCACCCGTCCATGCCCATCGTGATCAGTGCCCATCAAGATCGGAAAATCCGCATGTTTGACATGCGATCCGGTGCGTTGTCAACTGCTTTTACGTAGTTGTTGCGCGCCCGTTGACGTGTCGTGTTTGTATAACTGTTTAGGTGAATGTGTGGCGAGTATGGTTGCCCACCAAGATGCAGTGTCGTCTATCTCCATTGATGCTGGAGGGTTATATTTGGCGACCGGAGGTGAGTCAACTTTGGGGGAAAATGTCTGGTCACTTGCTCTTGGGAAACTGACAAGCGGTTCGTTCTCGGTCGATATTTAGGCCATGAAGGTTCCATGCGGATTTGGTCTGTCGCCGAACGACAGTGCGTTTTCGAGCAACAGGTAGGCTGAGTTTTTCCTCTCCACCGGGCCAGGAGAAATGAGGACTGAAACTCACTCGTCCTTTTTGTCGCTTGTAGGCTCACCGTCCAAAGTGGTCGGAAGCATTGCACTCTGTCGCGTACCACCAATCGCGCAACTTTGTGGCGTCGGGCGGCGCGGACGGGATCATCAAGATTTTTCAGTAGGACCGATCACTTCTAGTATTTGTGCAGTATTATCAGTAGTAGTGTGGTAGAGAGAAGACAATAAGACTTGAGTCTCCCACTAATTAGTTCCACAAGTTGAAACAATGCCTTACGCGCGAGAGAGACTCTCAGCGGCGTTTCGGCATCCGTTCCGTATATTACGTGAGATGGCAAAGCAGCATTTCGTACTACGCTTTCTAGCAGAGATACGACCGCTTAGATCACGCCAATGCGGTTGGCAACGTCAAGCGCATCGTAGTCCGGGGTGAGACGGACGTACGCCTTCTTCTGGCCATCGGGTCTACACAGACACGCACACAAAACAACGGTGAGTCAAATCGGAACGGAAGATCGGCGTTGCGCAATGCAAAAGAAATGGGTCCAGAGAGACCGTCGTTTCCCAGCAAGAGCGAATCCCGCATTTCGTTCCAACCGGAACTGCGGTGCTCCATGCACTGAGAGATCTCTCTGAGGGGAAGTATCGTCACAAAGGGGTGTACCTGATGAGCGTGTTGACCTGGGCGGCCTTGATGTCGTAGAGCTGCTTGATCGCGTCCTTGATCTGGCGCTTGTTGGCCTTGAGGTCAACAAGGAAGACGAGGGTGTTGTGGTCCTCAATCTTCTTCATGGCCGACTCGGTCGTCAACGGGCACTTGATAATGCGGTACTTGTCGAGCTTGGTGCGCGACGGAGCCGACTTGCGAGCGTACTTGGGGGCACGCGCAAGCTTGAGCGTCTTGGGCTTGTAGAAGTGCACCTTCGTGCGGATCTTCACGGCCTTGCCATGCGAGCCCTTGAGCACCTTCTTGGCGACGGAGGCGGCGGTCTTGCCAGCAGCGGTCTTCGGGGTCGTCTTCGCCATCTTTACTGTTTCTCTCGTGGATGAAAAGTGGTCGCGCGTGCGGTTCTTCCAGGTCCCCAGATCCCCTTATGCGGAGCGCCAATCGGTTGGTGCCCACAACTGGACATATTTCCAGCCAATGGAATCGGATCATATATTCAGCCAATGATATGCGTATCGAGCGACTATTGGCCATAAACGTTAAATTTCAACCAATGTTTCGCAAGGGGTTTACTTTACAAATATTAGGAAAAGGCGCTGGCAAAATCTGTACAGTAGTGGTTACTGTAGTGGCTACTGACGTTAGTGACATGTGTGATTGGATTGGCTCAAATTGGGCCTTGTTGGCATCAACACCTGAACCATCTGACTCATTTGCACGGACCACCTTGGGCCGCGAAGTGGTCCCTTTGTTCACTCCCCAGCTTACACCGTACGGTACTTGCAACGTGATGGTCGACGCCAACAACGCCCCGAGGAAGCTGCGTGTGCTGTGCCTCCACGGCCACCGCACGAACGACAAGGTGATGATGAACCAGACCAAGGGGCTGCGCGCGGCGTTTGGCGACGACGCCGAGTTCATCTTTCTCAACGCACCGAGTGAGGCGCGCGGAGAGACCGATTTTACCATCATGCATCACCATGGAAAAGATGCACCGTTCTACGAGTGGTGGGATGTGCGACCGGTTGAGCCTGAGGACAACTACCCGATAGAGGACCCCGAGTGGCCGCTCTTCCACGACTTTGTTGACGAGTCCATCGAGTACATGGACCAGAAGCTCAAAGAACTGGGTCCGATTGACGTCGTGCTCGGATTCTCACAGGGCGCTGTGCTGCTATCCATCCTGTCGGTGCTATACCTGGAGCATCACAACCAGCGACCGTGGAAGCTCTGTATTTGTGTCAGCGGCGTCCACGTCCGCGCGATCAACCACAAGCATCTCTTCCACACCCCAAGCGGCAGGAATCTGCTCGTGCCGTTTCCATCGATCCACATCATTGGTGAGCACGATCCCATGCACGATGAAAGCATCGGCCTCTCGGAGATGTACGACAGCTACCCGACCGCGTGGCCACAGTCGCCGCTTCAGAAGCTCGTGATGTACCACTCCGGCGGCCACAAGTTTCCATCGGCGATAAAGCATGCAAAGTTGTACGAAGACCTTGTGCGAATCGTGAAAGACCACTGTCACGCGTGCGACGCGCCGCCCGCGATCGCCCCCGCCAAGCTGTAGCATGGCCCAAGTCTCGTCACGGCCACGACGGTCTCACTTGGCGCGCGTCGCGCAATCAATCATAGCTGCTTACGCGCAAATCTATTAGGCTCCTGATTGGTAAAAATAAATGAATAAAAACCAATCAGAGTGACTTGAAGAAAACTGGTCGACGTGAACAACTGTCTGCTCATCGTCACCTCACAGGCCGCGCCACTTGCGCCACGCACTTGCCAAAAAGCGGTTCCGACGTGTACCTTCTCAAGCAGCTCACTCCATACCCGAACCATATGACGCAGCAGCAAGCACAGACTACGGCGTCACCACAACCGCCAACGAAGAAGCTGCGTGTGCTCTGTCTCCACGGGCACCGCACGAACGCCGCCGTGATGGTCAACCAGACCAAGGGCCTGCGCGCCGCGTTGGGCGACCGCGCCGAGTTCATCTTTCTCGACGCGCCGCACTTGGCGAGAGGCCCCACGGACCCGGTGATCGAGCACCTCCACGCGAAAGACGCACCGTTCTATGAATGGTGGGACAGTGATCCGACCGACACATCGCACATTAAAGAGAACCAGTGGAAGCTCGAACTGATAAACCACGAAGTGACGCTCGCACACATGGCCAAGAAGCTGCAAGAACTGGGACCAATCGACGTCGTGGTCGGGTTCTCGCAGGGCGCCGTGCAATTGACGACGCTGTCGATGATTTACCTGCAAAAGTACAACAAACGACTGTGGAAGCTGTGCGTTTGCGTCGGCGGCGTCCCTCCGCGCGGTGTGCAGCTGCGCGAGGTCTTTGAGACTCCCGATGGACGTCCAATTCTCGTGCCGTATCCATCAATCCACATCATCGGCAAGACGGATCCGATCTGCCACGCGAGTATGCGAACGGTCGACATGTACGACAGCCACAGCACCATGTTCCCGACCTCGCCACTCAAGAAAATGGTCGTGTTCCACCACGCTGGCCACAAGTTCCCATCGGCTAAAAAGTATCAGCCACTCTACGAAGAGCTCGCGAACGTGATCGTCGAGCACTGCCGTGCGTGTGACCAGGAAGACGCGTCCACGGCCCTTGCTCGTCTGTGAGCGCGCAAGCCGAGCACCGTGCCACTGGTTAGAGATACACGTTGAATTCATTTTCCAAACATATTCAGCTTTTATTCAGTTGCGGTCGTATGCCTTCTGTATGGAATGCAATTGTGCGGAGGTTGAGAAGATACTACCGTAATAGTACGACGAGTCTGGAACTCATTCCTTGCGGGAAGTGCGTCAAAGTGGCTTCAGCTTGTAGAAGTCCACGTCAAACGATGGAAGATTGGCTAAAATAAGGATATGCAACGTTTAAACCAATCATACAACACTTCGATGGCGTCATTGTTCGCGTCAACCGTATTCAGCTGCTGGACGCCAAAGCGGTCTCAGCGTGGCGACCCGCCGGCGGCTTTCACTCTCCTCCGAATCTTAGTCCACCAAGCAGTCATCTGCTCAAGCGCATTGATGAGCTCCTCCACGCCGCCAACCTCCAGCGGTCCTCACACGGACGGTCGCCAGGCCAAGCATGAGCGACCGCGCCGCAAGCTCCGCGTGCTCTGCCACCGCACGAACGCCAAGGTCATGATCAACCAGACCAAGGGGCTGCGCGCGGCCATGGGCGTGGAATACGCCGAGTTCATCTTCTTGGATGCCCCATTGCCAGCCGCAGGACCGACGGATCCCGTCATTGAGCGCGTCCACGGCCAAGACGCTCCGTTCTACGTGTGGTGGAACGCCGAGGGTGTCGAAGATCTCGCCGAGAATGAGACCAAGTGGATATGGTCGCTCGAGAACCACGCCGAGACGCTGGCGTTCATGGATCAAAAGCTGAGCGAGATTGGGCCGGTCGACGTCGTCGTGGGGTTCTCGCAGGGCAGTATCTTGCTGACCATGCTCTCGATGCTCCTTCTCGAAGCCAAGAAAGAAATCCCTTGGAAACTGTGTGTGTGTGTGTGGGTGGTGTCGCAGTGGGTAGTGTCCAGTCCCGCGACCTCATGGAGACACCGGACGGCCGGCCTCTTCTCGTGCCGTTGCCGTCGATCCATCTCATCGGCCGCGCCGATCCATTCAGCGAGGATAGTGTACTACTCGCGGACCAGTTCGACAGCCACTGCACCATGTTCCCTGCGTCCCCGCTCAAGAAGATGGTCGTGTTCCACGACGAAGGCCACAAGTTCCCATCCGCTAATAGGCACAAGGCTTTATACGACGAGCTCGCCCAGCGGATTTACGACCATTGCTACGCTTGCGACCAGGAAGACGCGTCCACGGCTCTCGCTCGACTGTGAGAGCAGAGGAAGCAGACCAGCTATAGGTAATAATATTTTTAGTAGAAGCGCACACTAAAACTATTCTCCACCAAAATGTTCCAAATGTGTTTTGATTTTTTTCCTAGCTGCTGACAAACTCCACGAAGCGAGCACCGACGATGAAACCGCGGCTGAGAAATCACAGCAGTATCCTGTCGTATCTTGTAGAGTAAGGGGAAGCGTTAAGGTTCTCGAAGTGGTCTTTTCGTTGGGATCGTGTTGACGAGGTGCTGGTTTCTTCAAGTGAAAGCCAAACTCTCAAGTGGCTTCAGGAGTTGTGACGTCAGACCCTAGACTCAAATCGAAACATAATTGGCTAAAAATACCGCCCTTTCAGTTTTCAGCCTATCAGACCATGCGAGGATGCCGTCATTGTTCACGTCAAACGTAAGCAACCAGAGCTGGACGACACGCCGCCGAGCCTCCTCACTCTCGCTCTTCTCCATCCTATTCCGCCACGCAGGGCATTGCCACGAGCGCTCCAGTCGGTCGATAACGGATGAGCTCCCCCACGGCACCAACACCGAGCGGTCCTCGCGTCGTTACCAGCGTGGCGCCGCATCTCTTCGACGAGACGGATAGCGTCCAGGCTATAGACGAGACGCACGAGCTTCCGCGCCGCAAGCTCCGCGTGCTGTGTCTCCACGGCTTCCGCACAAACGCCAAGGTCATGCTCAATCAGACCAAGGGCTTGCGCGCGGCTATGGGCGACGACGCCGAGTTCATCTTTTTGGACGCGCCATTCCCAGCCGTCGGACCAACCGATCCTGTGATCGAGCGCCTTCACGGCCAGGACGCTCCATTCTATGAGTGGTGGTACGGGAAGGCTATCAAGGATATTGCCAAGGACGAGACCAAGTGGAGGTGGTCGCACGATAATGCCTCCGAGACACTGGCGTTCATGGATCAGAAGCTGAGCGAGATTGGACCGGTCGATGTCGCCGTGGGGTTCTCGCAGGGCAGCAATCTGCTCACTGTGCTCACGATGCGCCACCTGCAAGCCAAGAAAGAAGTGCCCTGGAAGCTCTGCGTCTGCGTGGGCGGCGTCGCAGTGGGCAGTATCCAGTTCCGTGACCTCATGGAGACGCCCAACGGCCGATCCGTTCTCGTGCCGTTCCCGTCGATCCATATCATTGGACGCAAGGATCCGCTTCACAAAATGAGTCTACGGCTCGTTGACCAGTACGACAGTCACACGACCGTGTTCCCTGCGTCTCCACTCAAGAAAATGGTCGTGTTCCATGACGAAGGCCACAAGTTTCCGTCCCTCAACAAGCACAAGGCGTTGTACGACGAGCTCGCCCAGCGGATTTACGACCACTGCCACGCATGCGACGAAGGTGACGTTGGGAAGCAAAACCACGCATTCGCTCGACTGTGAGAGCACGGGGTAAGTCCATAGAGTGTGTTAGATACACGCCCATTTTACGATAGAGAAGGCGCTTCATTTTTCATCCCTTTTCATCTTGGGTCTGGGGTTGAGCTCCACAGGTTGTACCGGTACCGGTATTTTCGAGGGAGATTTCTTTTTTCATCCAATAGAAATCCGGTACACTCATTAAAACGATTACGCTGACGTTGACACATTTCCCGACCGATTCACAGTCAGTCCGAGACCCACCGCGAAGAGCTCAAATGGCGTCTTCTACTATCTCCCCGCCGAAGCGAAAGCTGCGTGTGCTGTGTCTTCACGGCTTCCGCACAAATGCCGCCGTCATGCACAGCCAGACCAAGGATCTGCGCGCGGCGCTGGGCGACGACGCCGAATTCATCTTCTTCAACGGCATGAACGAGGCCCGCGGACCGTCCGATGACACGGTCGAGCGGATCCACGCGGACGACAAGCCCTTTTACGAGTGGGTGCAAGCGCGCAAGGTCCCTGTTGGCGACCCAAAAGCGAAGCAGTGGGCGTGGGTGCTCCCAAACGTCGACGCGGCGCTCGATTATGTGGACGCCAAGCTCCAAGAGATTGGACCAGTGGATGTCGCCCTGGGTTTTTCGCAGGGTGCAGTCATGATGTCACTCATGTCGATGCTCCATGTGCAACATCAGCCAGAGTCGACACGCTGGTGGAAGATGTGCATTTGTGTCGGGGGCGTCGCGCTGCGCAACCTCACTTCGCGTGCGCTGGTCGAAACACCAAACGGTAGAGACATCCGGGTGCCGTTTCCATCGATCCGTATTGTCGGCAAAAAAGACACTTTCTACAAGGTTGGCTTGCGGCTCGCTGAGCAGTACGATGACCATCCGACCACGGCGTCGCGCGCGCTGTCGAAACGTGTATTTGTCCACGAAAGCGGCCACAAGTTTCCGACCGGCGCCAAGAACCCAGGGCTCTACGAAGAGATCGCTCAGCTGATACGATCGCATTTTGCAGAGACAACCGAGAACGTGTCTCGACTCTAAGAAAGTGGTTTTAGCAGCCAGCGTGAGCGTGGAGGCATAATACTGTGGACCGTAGAAGGTCGCTGGAATAAGGTCGCTGCAAATATACAGTGTACGTCCCCATTTCTGCCACTCAAGGAAGCCATTGCATTTTCGTCCCAGGTCTCGCTGCGATCGCTAGCTGAATAATTGGCGAACACGAGGGCTCTGTAAAAAAACTTGCACTTGCATGGCATCCTATCCATGGGCATGGTCGCCACTGTCATCGACGACTTGCAGTTTCTTCAGGCTGGAGACGCAAACGGATTTGACATTGCTTCACAGCACGAGACAGTACGCTCACACGCCAGGATTTCTGCGGACGGGTAAAAAGGATGGCGAAATGGTTGTGGCAGCGGCGGCGGCTACCGGCTGGTTAGTCGTCGCCCATCAGCGGAAATGGCGTCGGCGCTGCTGCAGCGACGTCTCGTGCATCCCTGCGAATGTACGTTCATTAGGTTCCGTGTCGACGTCCATGCGTACTTACTATTGACTCTCAAAACCGATTCGAGTTTCTATCAAAACCGATCGTGGTGTGGGTCACTATTAGCAACCCGTCACTTCAATGCCCACCTCGAAATATTGCTTTTGGCTCTGCTCATTCTTCAGCTGGCCCGCTGGGGCAGAAAAGGATAAAAAAGAAGCTTTCCCCTTGGGAGAGCGACCACGGTACGCAGCGACGGGTGCACGCTTGGCGGCGGTGCCTCTCGGATGCTGCCGTGGCGTACCTCGGCCGCGAGGCGGTCGTGATCGCAGCAAGGGGCGTACGCTTGGCGGCGGCGCCCTACGGATGCCTCACGATTCCCGCGGCCACACGTCAATATCGACACATAATCGTAGAAAAAGAAGCTTTCCCCTTTGGAGAGCGACCACGGTACGCAGCGACGGGTGCACGCTTGGCGGCGGCGCGTCTTGGATGGCTCATTCCGATCTCGGCCGCAAGGTGGTCAATCGGGGGGTATTGCTAATCGGTCACTGATTAAAGCAGAATGTTGCAAACCAGTTCGCAAACCTTTGGTACGTTGCTAATCAGTTAGTGGTCAGATGCAAGATGTTTAGGAACTGCAAACTCGCCTCTCGGTTGGCAAAAAAGCTCCAAAACGAGAAGTTTGGTGACGGATTTGCACCCTCGTCCAGCGTTTTAGTGACTGATTAGCAACCTCAGCCAGGGTTTAGTGACCGATTTGCAACCAAATTATACTTCGGGACCGATTAGCAACATTCTGCTTGAATCAGTGACCGATTAGCAACTGCCCCTGGTCAATCCTCTTCTTTTGGTGGAGAAAGACCATTTTCACCCAATAGAATGCCGGTATACTCTCTAAAATGGGTATGCTGACGTTGACAGTTTGGTGGCACTTGCAGTTGGGCCGCTGTCCCCACACAAGCTCATTCGCCAAAAGAAACCACGACTACGTAAGAGCTCCGCTGTCGCCATGGCGTCTTCTATTAGTATCTCCCCACCAAAGCGAAAGCTGCGTGTGCTGTGCCTCCACGGCTACCGCACGAACGCCGCCGTCATGCGCAACCAGACCAAGGATCTCCGTGCGGCGCTGGGCGACGACGCCGAGTTCATCTTTCTTAACGGCACCAACGAAGCCAGTGGACCTTCGGACGACACGATCGAGCGGATCCACGCGGACGACAAGCCCTTTTACGAGTGGGTGCAGCCGCGCAAGGTCCCGGTTGGCGATGAGATGGACGCACCGGGCGGGAACGGGTGGAAGTGGATGCTCCTGAACGTCGACGGTGCGCTCGACTATTTGGACGCCAAGCTTCAAGAGATCGGGCCAGTGGATATCGCCCTGGGCTTTTCGCAGGGCGCGATCATGCTCACGCTCATTTCCATGTTCTACGTGCAGCGCCAGCCAGCACCAAAGCGGTGGTGGAAGATGTGCATTTGCGTCGGGGGTGTCGGTCTTCGCAACATCACTCCGCGTGCGTTGGTCGAAACACCAGGCGGCAAAGACATCCGGGTGCCGTTCCCATCGATCCATATTTTTGGCAAAAAGGACATGCTCTACAAGCATAGCCTGCGGCTCGCCGAGCAGTACGATGACCATCCGACCACAGCGTCACGCGCACTGGCAAAGCGCGTGTTCATCCACGAAAGCGGCCACAAGTTTCCGACCGCCGCCAAGAACCCAGGGCTCTACGAAGAGATCGCTCAGCTGATACGATCGCATTTTGCAGAGACAACCGAGAACGTTTCGCGACTCTAAGAAAGCGATTCTGGCAACCAGCGTGAGCATGGTGACTTGAGTCCTTCCCCTCATGTCCCTGCAATGTATTCGACTCGTACAATCACACGTTTCCTCTGTCTGCGAACGTGCGAGCATAGTACTGTAGACCGTACTGTAGAAGGTCGCTCCGATAAATAAACATCCCCATTTCTGCCATGGAGGCATTGCATTTTCGTCCCTGGCTCAAGGCGCCCTGGCCGATTTTTTTCGAAATACTGTACAAGGTCCATTGGTGGAGATGCACCATTTTCACCCAATAGAATCTCGATACTCATCAAAATGGATATGCTGACGTTGACATTGATGCCCAACTGCAACTGGGCGCTGTCTTTCCCGCACAGTTACAGATTCACCAAGCGAATCCGCCACCGAGATAGAGCTTCGCTGCCGTCATGACGTCTTCTATTAGCATCTCCCCACCAAAGCGAAAGCTGCGCGTGCTGTGTCTCCACGGCTACCGCACAAATGCCGCCGTCATGCGTAATCAGACCAAGGATCTACGTGCGGCGCTGGGCGACGACGCTGAATTCATCTTTCTCAACGGCACGACCGAGGCCCGCGGGCCGTCCGACGACACGGTCGAGCGGGTCCACGCGGACGACAAGCCCTTTTACGAGTGGGTGCAAGCGCGCAAGGGCACGGCCGACGACGATGGGTATTCGCCCGAGGACGGATGGATGTGGATGCTCATGAATGTCGACGTCGCGCTCGACTATTTGGACGCCAAGCTCCAAGAGATCGGGCCCGTCGACATTGCCGTGGGCTTTTCGCAGGGCGCGATCATGCTCACGCTCATGTCCATGCTCCACGTGCAACGCCAGCCAGAACCAAAGCGGTGGTGGAAAATGTGCGTGTGTGTCGGAGGCGTCGCGATGCGCCATATTGGTGCGCGTCAGTATTTTGAGACGCCCGACGGCCGGAAGATCTTGGTGCCGTTTCCATCGATCCATATTGTTGGGAAAAAGGACATGTTCTACTCGGCCGGCTTGCGGCTCGCCGAGCAGTACGATGATTATCCGACCACCGCGTCACGCGCGCTCGCGAAGCGCGTGTTCATCCACGAGAGCGGCCACAAGTTTCCGACCGGCGCCAAGAACCCAGGGCTCTACGAAGAGATCGCTCAGTTGATACGATCGCATTTTAACGAGACCGTAGAGAACGTGTCTCGACTTTAGACCGAGTTAGTAGTGCTTTCTCTCGACATCGTCTAGAGACACTGGACGAGCAGGACGGCAAGCAGCGAAGAAATTTTTAACAAAGAAATTTGTCTCATACTTCGAAGTACGGCCGCACTTGCCGCCACGTTTGGGCAGAGGAGCTCATTCAGCAATTTGCCGTCTCGTGCGCTAGACGCTGGGGTCCACAACCTTGGCTCCTCCTTCCCTCCAAATCCAAAACGTTGGAGGGCGAAGGTAGGTCGGTGGCCTCGTGTCCGTTGGACATGTCTGCCCTCACACGTAGTATCGGAGACAAACGATCCCGCGTGCGTGGTAGGACGTGCCCGTGTGTGTGTGTCGTGGCCGGGGCTAGCAAAGACGACTTTTTCCGAGATGATGGCGCCCAAGGAATTCGTGTCATTCCAGAAACGACGCCAAGCTTCGCGACCAAACCGCGTTCGCAATACCTTCCCCGGTTAGCGTGTATAATATTAATAGAGAGCGTGTCAGAAGGACATCGCCAGAGTATCCATGCGACGGCGGAAAGCGGGTGATCACTCGTGTATAATTGCTAATTGTATAATTGCACCCATTGGCGTAACGCCCTTTCGTACTGATCGAACCAGCAGTTTGATTTTCCGTTCATGCTGCAAACAACGGCAAACGGGCTGATCGGTTACAGAAAGGTCGATATGGACACCAAGGGTTGGTGGAAGCAAAATGAAGGCTCTCAATTTCGACCATGGCGCGAGAAAGGTTGGGATGCCTCGCGTGGGCCACCCTTCTCGGACGACGGCGGTTTGGCCGTTGCGAGTGGCGATAAACGACCAACTATCAATAGTGAGATGTCCCTCTTACTGAGCTGCCAAAGACACAGCAAGCACCCATGCGATTCAAGCTCTCACGCCACGGCACTGTTGTTATCCGCATCGTGAAGGCAGAAACGGAAGCATAGTAATTCATCATGGAAGAAGCGATCCGCCAGGCTGTGCCTCCAGCCGCATCCAGTGTAGCCAAAGTGCTGCCGCACAAGCCGGCAACAACTACTACCACCCACAGCCCACGCGGTAAAGTCAAGCGCGTCACGGCCGCGCAAGTCTGGGTTCTGCTGCGTCGCCTGCTCGTGCTCGCAGCCGCTGGCGTGTACGTGTTCACGACGCTTGTCGGCGGCGTCAGGGCGCTGCGCGTGTTGTACGGTGTGGCTCACGTACCCATCACTCACGAGCAACTTAATTGCACCGTACGCCGGCACATCGACGATCCGCACGAGTCGACTGGTCGAGTCCGCGGGCGGTGTCGCCAAGCGCAATGACACTGTGTACCTCGTCTCACCAAGCACCGTGGCGTTCACATCGTGCCCCGTGCTGCCAACGTACAACGCGTGGATGTACAGCAACGACTTTCACGGGGCCAATACGCCGACCTCGTCCGCGACACGGCCTACAACATTACACTGTTCAAGACGAGCGAGCTGGTCGCGCCGGTCGTGGATTGCTCAATGTTCATGCTGCGCACGGGCACAACCATGTACATGCGCGTATTCTACTTTCTAGTCGACAAGACCAATCCGGACGTCATGTCGCTGGTCACGTACTCGTTTTCGATCCAAGACTATCGCTTCCCAGACCAGTACCAGACGGGCGTGGCCGGCGTGCTCGTGCTATCGGTGGTCACCGACATGAGATTCGAGGCGGTCGACAAGTATTACTACGCACTCGCACTTGGGTATCCGTTCCGCAAGGCCTCGTACTCGGTCTTTGAACTGCGTGGGGACACGAGCGATGGGTACCGCATCTTTGAGAGCGTGCCGCTCAATCCGGCGACCGACGTC
>JAADVC010000058.1:0-43478 GCA_023334575.1 Pythium volutum | reverse complement strand
GTTGGCGCTCAAGAAGCGCACGACAATCATTGTGGCGCACCGTTTGTCGACGATCCGGAACGCCGACTTGATTGCCGTGACCAAGGACGGTGAGATTGTGGAGCAAGGCACGCACGACCAGCTGATGGCGATTCCGCAGGGTGTGTACAAGTCGCTCGTGGCGCGCCAAGGCGTCGCACCAAAGTAAATGTGGCAGAAGATCCCGTCGGGATCACTTCAACTTTGACTCACGTCAAACTCTCCTATTGCAATACATTTGCTTTTCTAGACTCTGGAACTGTGTTCGAGTGGCTCACTCTCTGGAGTGTTTGTAGGTTTGTTGTCGAGTCGTGAGCTCCTCGAAAGTTGAGATTCGGTTTCTAAAACTTTTTTTTTTGCGGCCGAATCGATCGCGCAGATTCGCATTTCCGCCGCTTATCCCCACGTTGACGAGCATCCATCGATCCATCCATCGCCATGAACACGACGCCGGACGCCGCGACACTGGACGCGATCTACGCCGTGGCCATCAAGGCCGCGCGCCTCGCGGGCGACCACATGAAGGCGCGGCTGCAGACCGTCGTGGTCGAAAAGACCAAAAGCAACAAGGACGATCTCGTCACAGTCGTGGACAAGCAATGCCAGGACCTCATTTTCGCGACCATTCTCGAGGCTTTTCCGCACCATGAATTGCTGGGCGAAGAAGACGTGGCACCGGGCAGCGAGGCCTCGGCGCGCGCGCTGGCCGAGATGGTCGCCAAGGACTGGCTCTGGATCGTCGACCCGATCGACGGCACGACCAACTTTGTGCACCACCGTCCGTCGAGCGTCGTCTCGGTCGCGTGTGCCCACAAGGGTGAGGTCGTCGTGGGCGTGATTTTGGATCCGTACCGCGACGAGCTCTTTTCGGCGCAGAAAGGCCGCGGTACGAAATGGAACGCCACGCCCGTGCACGTGAGCGACGAGGCCACGTTCGGCGAGGCGCTCGTGGCGTTTGGCATTGGCACCAAGAATGGCGTGCGGCTGCCCATGCTCGACTGCGTGGCCGAGTTCTCGGCCCAGTGCCGTGGCATTCGCCTCCAGGGCGCGTCGGCGCTCGAGCTCGCGTGGCTCTGCTGCGGTCGCCAAACGGTGCGATTCGTCGTGGAGCAACCGGTCTCGACCTCCTCTTTCTTTGATACTGATGCTATTGTATGGTGTACTGTAGGCATTCTATGAGCTGGATCTCAACTCGTGGGACATTGCGGCTGGCACGCTGCTCGTCTCGGAGGCCGGCGGCCGCGTGAGCGACAGCGAAGGCAACGCGTTCTCGCTGAGCACGCGCAACCTCGTGGCGTCCAACGGCAAGGGCGACATCCACGAGACCATGCTCGCACTCATCCAGAAGGTCGACGCCTGCCACGTGCGTGTGCTCTAGAGATTCCAGTCCAGTCCAGCCAGCCAAGAACCAGGTTGCAGCTCGACCTGTCAGAGGTGAAACGCTTCCCATAACCGATAGCAAATAGAAAATGAATGCCAGTGTGTACCTCCAGTCTAGTGCATGTCATAATCACAAGCACCTCTAAAACTAAATGAGAAAGAACACATTCATGGTTGCGCGAAAGGACAGTTCGTACTTAGGCGGGGAAAGGGGTCCAAAGTTTGGACTCCAAACGGACAGATCAAAAATCTACAAACCAAAATGGACGCACTGCCATCGGCCGCGCCCCTGCCGCTTTCGCCGTCTTCGGCGTCTGCGTCGCTGCACCATGTGAACACGTGGTTCTTCATGTGCGGACCGCTCTCACTCAACGTCTTTCTGCTCGGACTCGCGTGGAACGTGCGCGTCTTCACGCGCCACGAGCTCGCGTTCGACAAGGCGCTTGACATGCGTCGCGACGAAGTGCCGACCGCGCGCGGGCTCGCGGGCTTTGCGCTGGCGCTGCTCGCGCTCCAGTTCTCGCTCTATGGCTGGGAGTCGTGGCGCCGCGGCGCTGCGTTTGGCCAGAACGAAGTGCAAATGGAATTGCTGCTCGTGCTCTACTGCTTTGGCGGTGCACTTCTGCTCTGCTGGCCCTTTGACGTTTGCCACCGCAAGGCGCGGTACTTTGCAATGCGCCGCCTCGGCAAGTGCCTTTGGCCATTTCAGCACTTTTCACTGGCGCTGCCGCCGCACGCGACGCCGTTTATCGAGGTCTTTTTGGCCGACGGACTCACGTCGCTGTCCAAGTTTTTCCAGGACGCGGCCGTCGCGTGGATGCTGCTCTCGCTCTCGTTCACGCAAGACATGGACACGCTGCGCGGCGCGTACGTGTCCAAGCTGCGGACCTCGCCACTACCGTACTTTGCTGCGTCCGTGCCCTACATTATCCGCGCGACGCAATGTCTCATTTCGTTTCACCGCACGTCGTCTCCCAACGACCGGTTTCTCCACTTGCTCAACACGCTCAAGTACGGCTCGAGTCTGCTGGTCATTTCTGTCGGTGCGTTCCCGCAGGTCATGGGCCACGCGACCACGCGGCTCGACAAGAACACGCTCTTTCTCTGCTGCGCCGTGTTCAACTCGCTCTACTCGTTTCTCTGGGACGTGATCATGGACTGGGGGCTCGGGCAGCCGCACTTGCCGTTCGACCGCAAATTGCTGCGCCACCAGCTTCTCTACCGACCGCGTGTGCTCTACTATGTCGTGATTGTCGTCGACTTTTCGCTCCGTATTCTCTGGGTCACCAAGTGGTTTGGCTGGCAGTACTATGGCGTCGACTTTAAAATGCTGTCGATGCTGGCCGAGGTCGTGCGACGGTGCGTGTGGAATGTGCTGCGTGTCGAGTGGCAGTGCATCAAGCTCGAGATCTTGGGAGGCAAGAAGCTCTCGAGCGACAGCATGGAGCTCGAACAACGGCTCGAAAAGCGACCGCTCATGGCCGACGACGATGAGGAAGACGAGGAGGAAGAAGGCAACGAAGTAGAGAGAGTTGATGGTGGGAGAGAAGACACGACCGCAAACCACGACGGACTGGAAGAGATTGAGCTCGGCGTGAAGCGTGTCGGTGGACTTTCCCATCATTCGCGACGAGAAGGGGGTGGTGGAGACAAGACGAGCGACGACGAAGCCGAGCGGCCTTTGCAGCCGAACGGCGTGGCGTCGTCCTCGTCTGCGTCCTCGCTATCGCCGATCAAAGCCAAGCGACTGGGCTCGGGCAGTGCATCGTCGTCTCCGACCAAAGCGGCGCCGTCTTCGGGGTCGTCGGCGGCGTCCTATGCGCGCACAGCCGCGACGACGCTCCACCGCAAGCCCCATCTGAGTGGCGACGACGACGACGAGTCATTTGGACTGCTCCCGCCCAAGGAGTCGCCCTAAGGACTGTAATGTGCCCATCATGGCGTGCTGCCTACTCCTCATACGTACACACTTAGACAAAACCCCACTAAACCGAGACTTCATTCTTTCATTTCTCCCTCCTCTCTCTCTCTCTCTCACTCTGTGCGTCGCTCTTGCCTTAGTGCTGGACGTCGGCACTTTCCACGCTCTTCTTGAGCGGCGCGAGCGCGTCCCGCAGCTGCGCAGCCAGCGCCTGGAGCGCGCCGACCTGCGCCGACTGCGCGGCCACGAGCGTGAGCACGAGCGGCTGGTCGTTGACGTGGAGCAGCACGAGATCCTGTCCGAAAAACGACGTCACGCTCTGCACGGCGCCAAACTGGAGTTTGCCAATCTGTAGTAGGAAATACACGGTGAGTTTCGTATCTACAAAGGCCCCAGGCCCTCGTATTCTATTGTACCTGCTCGGCGGCGCCGGCAAAGACCGTAGGGAGCACAGTCTCGGCAAAGTCGAACGGCAGATCCGGCGCGCGGTCGGTCGCCGTGACGTTGAGCAGCGGCACGCCCTCGACCGTTGACACGAGAATGGCGTGGAGCTTGTCAAATCTGCATCAAATAGGCCCACACTTTTGAGTCTAAGAGACTAGAGGCGGGACAGGAAGACCATGCATGGGATGTACGCACCGGTCGAGCGCCGTCTGGAGCTGCTCGCTCAGCACGGGACTCTGTTAGAGAAGACGACCCACACATACATAGATATATAAAGAGGTGGATACAATCAGGCGTCAGTGGGTCATTCAGCCTCATGGAGAGGGACACGGAGCGACCGCACCAGATCGGTTGCTGACATGGTTCTTCGCTTTTGTTGAGCGCTTCTTGGTTTCTGAGCTCGACGGAACTTCATTGACTCTGATTGACACATCTGATTGGCTAAAATAGGCCCACATCTGATACGGTATCAGGTGAGCCTGGTGGTATCAGGTCAAAGACGTCCAGCACGGTGTGCACAGCGACGACGCCGTGATCCGATCGCTTCTTGAAGCATTGAAGCAAATCCATGCAGCCAGCAACGGGCACCATTGTGTGCAGAGAGAGACATTCTGGCAGCCCCGGTTGCATGGCCGGAACCGACGAAATGAGTCCAAACAAGACGACAGGCGGCACACAAATAAGTCGCGAAACCAGAGTCTCGGCTTGCACACACACGCACCTCTCTCCTTCCACTCTGCATAGCAGACACCCCGCGAGGCACAGAACACTCGCTACCAACGACTTGACGCGATCCGCCAAGACCCACTGGCTGAAAACGACCGATGCATCGCGTGCGGATGCGCTTCGAGCAGGCCAAGATGGCGCTCGACACGTCGCTCTTCAAGCACTTGGACGACGAGGACGACGTGCCATGCAAAGCGCTGTCGTTGCAGCAACGTCAGGAAGGAAAAGGAGAAGATGATGGCGAAGAAGAAGAAGAAGATCCCAGCACGACCGCCCACGACACGACGCAAGAGAAGAAGACTGTCGACTGCATCGGTGGTCTTTCCTCACCACTACCACTACCACCACCACCGTCACCGACCCGTGAAAAGGTCGCCAGCGGCACCGTGATGGTGACGCTGACGTGTGTCGACTCGTATGCTCCGTGCCCATTCTGCGATCGACCGTTTGGTGTCGACACGACCGCGTCCGCTGATCCACATGCAGCGAATCTCTTCGAGGACGAGTACCCGGCCGCTACCCACATTGGTGCATTGTATACTGGCGATGACCCAGTGCTCAACATGCTGCCCGACTATGTGTACATGGTACTCTGAGCTGCCCGGCGTATATACACGTACGTACAAACACGGCCGAAACGCGACAAGAACGCAGACAACCCCCATCGATCTCTATTGTGAAGCCATCTTCCATGAGAGATCCATCCTATCTAAGTAGACTGTGATAATAGATACCCCTCTCCTACGTGATTCAGATATGTATCCATTTGTAAAGTATCAGTGGGTGGTCCCGCTGAGCTCTTGGTCCAAATTGTTTTCCAAGAAGGGAAGAAAATCCCGCACTGCATCGTGCACTCCAGTAAAACCCGGAAGACCCGCAAGACCCTCTCGCACTATGGCTGACACGAGCATCTACCCGCGCGGCACGCTCGCCGCGCACAACGGCAAGGCCGTCACGGCGCTGGCCACGACCCGCGAGAACCCGAACCTTCTCGTTTCGGCCTCGCGCGACAAGACCCTCGTGGTCTGGCAGCTCACCCACGACGGCGAGTCGTACGGCTTTGAGCGCCGCCGCCTCACGGGCCACTCGCACTTTGTGCAGGACGTGGTCATCTCGTCGGACGGCCAGTTTGCGCTCTCGGGTTCGTGGGACGGCACGCTTCGTCTCTGGGACTTGAACACGGGCATCACGACGCGCCGCTTTGTGGGCCACACCAAGGACGTGCTCTCGGTCGCGTTCAGCGCCGACAACCGCCAGATCGTGTCGGGCTCGCGCGACAAGACCATCAAGTTGTGGAACACGCTCGGCGAGTGCAAGTACACGATCACGGACGAGGGCCACACGGAGTGGGTCGCGTGCGTGCGCTTCTCGCCGTCGACGGCCAACCCGCTGATTGTGTCGGCCGGCTGGGACAAGGTTGTCAAGATTTGGAACCTTGCCAACTGCAAGCTCCGCACGAACCTCTTTGGCCACGAAGGGTACCTCAACACGGTCACGGTCTCGCCCGATGGATCCATCTGCGCGTCCGGCGGCAAGGACGGCACGGCCAACCTTTGGGACCTGAACGAGGGCAAGCGTCTCTACTCGCTTGTGGCCGGCGACATTATCCACTCGCTTGTGTTTTCGCCCAACCGCTACTGGCTCTGCGCCGCGACGTCGTCGGGCATCAAGATCTGGGACCTCGAGTCCAAGATTGTCGTCCACGACTTGCAGCCGGAGTTTGAGCTCCCCAAGGGCAAGCTCGCGCAGGTGCCACACGCCGTGTCGCTCGCGTGGTCGGCCGACGGCTCGGTGCTCTTCTCGGGCTACACGGATGGTGCTATCCGTGTCTGGGCCGTGGGCAACTAGGCCTGTGCTGTAATGTTTTCTTGAGTAGGAAGGTCTGCACCGGAGGAACACTTGGTTCACGCCACTTGCAATGGAAAATACACAAAAACACTGGGACCGTCGCGTCTCGCGACTGGGTTTTGCTATCAAAGATGCTTTTTGTGGTCTCGTTTTGTGTTGTGATTAGAATCGTCAGGTTGTTGTTGCTTGCGTGGAAAGTTTCTTGAAATTCGATCAATCAAGACGATCGTCTCCACTGGACAGTCTCAAGAGGAGACACATTACCCTGTTTGAGCTTAGTCTCAGATGAGTCAGTCGTACTAGTACTACTAGTAGTAATAAGCGATGTGGTCGTGCCTCGCTCTGTCTCCCGAGCTCACTGGGTGGGGAAGCTCATGCTCATGGAATACCGTCTACATATCGCCCCTCGCTGTGGATACATGGCAGACTCTGATAAACACATACTACGTAGTACAACCACAACGCTCAAGTCAATGCAGCAAAAACGAGTCCATCATGGCACACTAAACATCCTCATTGGGGACCACTCTCAGCGATGTTTCATATTTCCATGTTGCATTTACCATGCCCCACACCATGGGAATGGTGATCCAGAAAGACAAGAAGCCGCCGAGAGGAGCTGGTCTTGAGAAAGAGTGGCAAACGTCCGCACCAAAAATGCAGAAGTGTAGGTGGGGGCCAAACCGGCCTGCACGCTTATTTCAACTTCTTCTTGATGCGGAGCTGGTTGCTGTGGCCGCACTTCTTCTTACGGCAGTTGGTGGCACGCGGGGGAAGACGCGCGTAGCACACACGGCAGATCTTCTTCTCAACGTTGTGCTTCTTGGCGAGCGCGAGCAACGTCGGCTCAATGGCACCACCACGCAGGCGAAGCACCAAGTGGAGCGTCGACTCCTTCTGGATGTTGTAGTCCGAAAGCGTGCGGCCGTCCTCAAGCTGCTTGCCGGCAAAGATCAGGCGCTGCTGGTCCGGCGGAATGCCTTCCTTGTCCTGGATCTTCTGCTTGACATTGTCAATGCTGTCCGACGGCTCGACGTCGAGCGTGATCGTCTTGCCGGTCAGCGTCTTCACGAAGATCTGCATCTTGAACCTACGACGGAAAACGAAACGAGTCAGACGCGCGACTCAGGTTTCACCTAGTGAGAATAGGCGCGCGTAGACGTCGGGCTGGCGCTGGGAAAGAAGCAATGGAGGCTCCGGCAATAGTGGAAAAACTGACTGGTTCATGCATCTCGGGAGATGCCGGGAACATGTCCGAGGACAATAGTGATCCGTCTGCAGAGTCAATCGACTGGGCACTCGACACTGCATTCACGAAGCTCGTGACGCACTGCCACTGATAATCGCCCACTAGTTGTTACACGATCGTCGCCATGAGCATTCCGCCTGGATCAACTGTGGATCGATGATGCAGACGATTCGAGACATCGGCAACTTGGAGCTGCTCGTGATCGCCCTCCAGGCATCATACACGTGTACGACTTGCACGAACACGTTCCCACGGCATCTCGGTTTCATTTCCGCATGTCTCATTCCACTTTCGCCGCCTCCATCGCCCCTCCAGCACCATTTCCGCGGACGCCATCGCGGCACATTTTCGACGCACCTGTCACTCTTCTCTTTCCCTTTGACTGAGAGACTGCACACGCTTCCTGCACAGACCCGCCCCACCAACCGCCAGCCACTGCATCACCCGCATACAAACGTCAAGTCAGAGCGTTCGCCACTCCCAACCTCCAGTCAAATGCTGTTTGGCGGAGGGCTGAAAAGGGGGTAGGGTCGAAAAAGCGGTTCACGGTTCACTCATAGACCTGGAAGGGGTTGGGGAGGGTGAACCGCGGTCTCGCAGTGTAACCCATGGGTACACATAGATCAAATCCTATAATGAGATTCATTCGAAAACACTACCTGGTTTGGTGAATTTACCCAAGAGATGGGTATCCATTTTGAGGCCGTCAGAGTGATGGTAGCCGGTCGACCAGAGGGGCAGGCGACCAGCTCACAACTCCTTTGTGCGCTGGCTGACGTGGTGTTGCTGTCGTCCAAGCCTGCGACAGCCATCCGAGCTGCTATTGGGAGAAGCGCGAAACGTGGAAGGCGATTGGTCACACACGCTACTCGAGTCGAAGTTTCTACGTGACAGCGGCACGCAACATTTCGGTTTGGCCACCTCACCAGTTTGCACACACGACGCCGTCGCCACTCAGGTATTCGAGCGTCAGATTTCAATCCCACGGCGAAGCAAATAACCGCTGCCACGCACGCGAACATTGAAAAAAACGATCCGATACACATCCCACATAAGCCCATCATGCTCAGTGAGGAAGCCGAGGCCGCCGCGTCGTTCTTCCCGACGACAAACGAAGTCGTGCGCGCTGTTCAATTTGTCCGCGAGAACCCCGCAGTGGTCCTCGGAGTTGTGGTCGGCATCACGAGCCTCTCGGTGGCAAGATACTACGAAGGCGACGAGCACGACGAGGATGACCAGGAAGTACTTTCGGCTCACGGGCCAGACGAAGCGGCGAGCGAGACACAAGAACTACCGCTACAACCTGGAGCTGTCGAAGCACCAAGAAAGCTCACGCGCTCGAACACATCTTCAGTGCTCACCCTGTGTGGTGACGGATCGTCAATGACAGACGCGGCTTCACCACGAACGGAGGAGGAAGGCGAGTCTGCTGCGGAAGGCGACGGCGAGACGGAAGATCACACGATCCACACGCTGAACAAGAGCTGCTCGTTCTGCAACCAAGCCAAAGAGGGTCCACACTCGTGCTGCGATCCGGAATGGGGCTGGTTTATTCCTACTGCTTCAGAGGACGATCACCATGGCCACGAGCACCGCCACGCCGAAGCGCGTGGATCACAGTAACTCATATTTAATAAAAAGGAACGTTATTGAATCTCATTGTGGTCTATGCGGGCTTCTGAACGCTCTTGCTGACGTGGGATTCGTCACATTCTTCGTTGGATGGCATGGAGCGGCTCCGACAAGCGGCCTTTGGGGGATCACGTGCTGCGCTCGACACGGCCAACCGGCATTCCGACGTGAGGCCGAAGTGGCTTCACTTTCGGCGGTACCTGATTCAGTTCGTATCAGCTGGTACAGTTTGTATCATACCCACTACGGTTAGCAACAGTTTGAAAACCCTCACAAATCTGTTGCTGCGTTTTTTGGGCCGTGGTGAGCGGATCACCAACGTGTGGCAACGACTTGATCAGCAATAATGGCGTTCTACCGCTCGGGCGCGCGCGTGCGCATGACACGAGCGATCACGCGCGCGATGAACCGGTCGCGCGGCAACACGACCAACATGGAAACGATCGAGCGGTTGGTGCAGACCAGCAAGAACAGATTCGGCGGAGCGGTAGGTCACCGAAACTGCCGCTGGTGCGACTCCGTGTTGCTGACACATTAGATTTATCGTTCACGCAGATCGCACGGACAGCGGCAACAGCCATGGCGGCTTCGATCGACTCGGACATGTACTTCCACAGCGCGCGGTTCCTATTTTTCGATGAAGACGAAGACGACGACGGAACGTAGGTGCAACTATCTCTCTTGTGGTTTCCATCATGAGGCGCGTCAACAGCAACTGGCAATTTTGCCGAGTTTGCTGGGCGTTTCCACGGCAAAGCGATCGTTCACTCGCCCGACGCGCCTCGCTTCGTACAGTCAATGAGAATCTGACACTGAGCAGTTAATATCGTGTGCGGCTCTGCGTAGATAACTCAAACCCCAGAGCAAGAAGACCGTCCGCTCCATTCGCTTTCGTCATCCCGTGGAGAGGGAATTGAGTTTTCCCTCTCTCGGCAACTACAGCTCTTGATGGCAATCGTATAAATGCGACGCTGGGTAGCTCGAAGGTGTAGTTAGTGTAGAAATCGCAATGAACAACATAGACTTCTCCCCCATTTTGCTCTAATTTCTCGTAGCGTGATGATGGTGGGTGGGTTTGCGGAGCGGCCACGGATCCCATTTAATCTTGGCATTTGTATGCATGGGAGTGCGTGTCGGTGTCACTCAGTCGAACACAATCGAATCGTCCACATACCCGTGACCATGAAGACAGAGACGCCCGCCAATGGCGGCAATGATAGCGTGCCGCGCGTGAGCTCCAACTTCCCGCGCGTGCCCGCCGGTTGCGAGAAGGCGGCCGAGACGTTCTTTGCGTGCTTTTACGAGCACGGCAAGCCGTCCAAGGACGCGCCCGATGCAGACCTCGGCAACAAGGCGTTGGTCAAGTGCGCCGCGTCGGTGGACGCCTACAACAAGTGCGTCGACAAGACCGAGCCCAAGAAGCTCTTCCGCGTGCCCGAGGCCTACCGCCTGCGAGACGAATAGACACGCACACGCACACAAAACACAGCAAACAATACAAAAAGGCATTTCCCCCATGCGCACGCAGTTTCATGGCATTACATACTTTGTATTCCACAGTCGTGGCCCTATTGCCCACGTCTCAAACAGCATAACATGCCCCTTATTGCGTGGATGCCTGGAGCAGCAGCAGCAGAGATGTTCAAGACAGTACTACAATACAAGGTAACGAACGCTTCAACGGGCTTTCTCTCTGTCATTTCTCCTGCAAGCTCGCACGTGTATGTACTGAAGGATGCGGACAAACTCTGCTTAACCCTGCGTGTCCTTCTCCCACTCGTAGTTGGCAATTTCGTCGTCAATCTCCTCGCCGACCTCGGGGTACATGGCCGTGACTTCGTCCATGGTCGTCGCGAGCGTCGTGCGCGTGTCCTCGAGCAGCGAGATGATCTCCTGGAGCTCCACAATGCGGTTCTTCGAGTCCTGGACCTTGTCCTCCAGCTGGGCAAACTGTTCAAATACCAAAAATCCAAATGAGAATTCCAACCTCCCGCACGGTAATATCATGGTACACCAAAAAACGCACGAGCTGGTTGATGGTCTCGGTCTCGTTCACGCGCAGCTCCTCCGGAATGTCGCCCGAAAAGTTGTCAAGATCAGCGGCCGTGATGGTCGGGAACGTGATGCTCTTGTAGTTTTCCTCCATGGCGTTCACGAGGTCCTTGTTCTTGATGACGGACCGGTAGTAATCAAAGTCAATGGCCTCGGGCGCCTTGACAAACTCGCGGGCCTCGGCCTGGATCTCGCCGTGGAGGTTGCGGAGACTGTCGAGCGCGGCGCGCGCACGCGGGTCCGAGAGCTTCTTGGAGACGCCCTCCCAGTCGAACGAGCGCTGGGCGGCGACGCGGCGCACGAGCTGCTGGCGGAGCTTGAGCATGGTGATCGATTCGGATCAGGGGCGTTCAGGTGGCACCGACTGAGAAAACGAGCGAGCGGTGGGGGGCGCTTGCAGCAGAGCCTTTGGTTTGTTTCACAACAAGGGGGCCGGAACCTGTCAAATTTGATACGATTTGAATTGCAGGAGTGTGAATTGAATTGTTGCAATTCAAAGGCAACTGCACAGAAATGAATTGGTCTCGTACAAGTGAACTCCTTCGCTTGTCTTTGCGGTTGACTTGAGCCAGAAGCTGTCCAAACAAATCAAAGGTGTCCGCTTTGCCGCCATGGAGATCCCGCCGTTTCCCGAGTCGGGGTGGGAGAAGACCAAGCGCAAGTTCAAGGAGGAGCCGCTCGTGCCCATTGGTTGTTTGGTCACGGCGGGCGTGCTCATGGGCGGTCTGCGCTCGTTCGCGACCATGGCCGACCAGAAGACCCAGCAGCAGTTCATGCGTGCACGCGTCATCGCGCAAGGCGCGACGGTCGTGGCCGTTGCGGTCGGCTCATTCATCGCGCTGCGAGAAAAGCAGAAGAAGAACGAGTAACGCTCATTTGAATATAGCTCACCAAAATCGCGTGGTTTGCATCCAGCTTCAGCTTCTATCGATTGACTAGTCAGTATGTAGACGTCGGGTCTCCGTTCGACCCGATCGATGTACATGGGGTTGTTTGTTCTCTAGGCTAAAAAGAACATGAAGAAGATGAGGAAGAGGAATAAAATAGCCGACACCTTGACTGCCAGCATGCGGTTGTTGGAGAGGCCCGAGTAGTACTTGAGTAGCTCGTTCTCCCCTGCGTGGATGTTGCCGACAGCGTCGTCCACATGATCGTCGATTCTAAAGACATTCATGGAGATGCGTCAGTGAAAAACGGCCACCGCAGGGAGAAGCTCCCGTCTCGTACCTTCGAACCATATCACCCTGCTCTTGAATGAGCGTGGATAATCGGCCAAACTGATGGCCAATCTCGACGATGTGACTCTCGATCTGAGTGATGGCTTCCGCCCGGGACGACATGTAGTTCTGCTGCTCTGCGACGATCTGTTCCTGCGCGGCGCTCGAGATCAGTGGCACGATCTCGCTGATGCTACTGCTACCAGGCTCGTCGTTCTGGACTCCGTATGGCCGCGGCATTGAGTTGGCGAGATTGACGTCCGGAGCAGTACCGTTTCCATTGGCGACGCCCGGCCGCAACGGCGCCTTGAAGGCAAGCGGCTTGCCCAATGCACTGGAGGCTGTCTTGCCGTACCGCGCCTTGCGGTTCTGTGTGAGCTTCATGTTCTCTTGTCGGACCTATCGTGTCATCAAACGGGGACCATGAGATTCCTTAAGGCTCCCCGTCCTTCATCGCTGCAAGAATTCTGTGATAACAAACCTCCAAGATGTCCTTGAAGACCCTGGTTGTCGCAATCAGATTGGTCTTCATAAGCGAGACGATCGCATCCGAGTGGTTTGCGGCTTGCCGAGAAGAATATGTCGAGCGGCGACTATTGACGTACTCCTGTGCATTTTCACACAGATTCTAGTCAGTAAAGCACCGATTGTCTAGATGCGACTGCATGCGTACCTGAAGGTTGTCGAGCTGGACGTTAATGTCTGTGATGTCGTTCTTCACGAGCGCGGCGAGCTCATTGATCGCTTCGGTCGGGTCGTTGAACATGTTGTTTTGCCGCACCACTTAAAAAACGATCATATAGCCTCCTTTGTCAATATCCACGATGCTACCCACCACAGCAATCTCATACGCGCGTGAAAGGACTACTCACACTGCGTCAGCTGCTGCATGCGCTTGGTCACCTGCGTGATCTCCTTGGAGACGTCAGCCGCGGCCGCATTGAACTGAGCATTCTCTTGAATGGGCGAATGCGTTTTCTGTCGACACCCACAGTCACACCAAGTCAGTGCCTACTCGGCCGCCACTAATAGTACGCGTGCAGGGGTACGCACGCACCTTGGGTTTGGTCTCGCCCTTGCGCTGAGCGTACTGCTGGCATTGCTGCAGAAAATCAGTCGTGCGGTTCTCCGCCATGGTCGCGCAGAAGTTGCCAGGACCCACGTGCCTATTTCACGGTCAATGCACTTCGCGTTTACTTCATCGCGTTACTTCAGCCGGATGGACTGAACTATTTTGGTTCGGATTAAGTTCGCACTGATGAAGAGTGTATGTCGCATTAAAGGCAAGAGTGTGTGCGTGGACAAGGCTTCGCAAACCTTGAAGTGACACCCGTGCTTTCCTCCCACGACTGAACAGCTCAGAAAACGCAAGAGTGGACTGCTCAGAAATTCCCGTGCGGCCGCACAATCGTGTAAAGGACATTTTCTGAGTGTGTAGAGTATTTGTGGTAATCGAGTAGTATCAGGGGATGCATCCAGCGCATGGTGGTTCTCTCACGCGCGCGTTAAGAGCCGAGGCGGACCACGAGGCCGGCTTGCCATGATTGAGAATCTCCCGCGCGACGCGACGGCGCTTTGCGATAGGCTGGCGGAGTGGGCATTGGGGTCACTTCGTAACCAAGTGTCTTTACAGGTACTCCATGAAAGCCCACTTCAACACACGAACGGTGCCGGATGGATGGGATCTGCAGGAGCGGAGAATGGCTTCCCGCCCGATAATCATGAATCAAGTAAATTCGCAGTCCTCCTGCACGGTGAGATCAAAGCTGCTTGATCTCATGATGCACGCGGCACGGCTGCGGCTTCCAGGAACCCAGCCGTGGCCACTTGATCGCTGAGACGACATCGAGTTGCGCATGTGGCTGTGCCTGATTCCAGTGGCACGTGGACCACTGCACATGAACAAGTGTCCGCTGCAGACACCGCAGCAGAGACAATGAGACCTAGGATATGTCGCTGGTGTGCAATGCAAGAGAGAGAAAGGGGGCCGCTGCGTATGGCCTTGGGATCCCAAGTGGGGGACCCAGTATCAATCTCCAGCATGGCACGAGTGCCGTTTCAACCCTCGTTACGTTCGGGATCATGTCGCGCTCGCAAAAGCACCTGCACGACCTGAGACCACGTGGCATCACACAGCCGCGGTACGATACAGTCCGACAAACGTTGCTGTTTGGTGCTTTGAGCACCAGGGTGTTTAATCGTGTCTTCTCAGCAGGGAGAGGAGAGATTTCTGCGTCTACTGTAGCTCTTTGAACACCAGAGCAGTTCATGACGTCCTTGGAGGAAAGGAGAGCCCCATCGCCGACACAGACCAGAGGGCATAAATATTCGAGTGTACCGTAGTCCATCTTCAAACTAGACTTAACGCCCTTCCGGAAAGGATGGCTCCACAGCCCCACGCATTGAGGGATGTGGATACAGTTAGCAACAGAGCAAAGTCGCTCGGGAAAAGGAGAGCCCGCCTACACACGGAAGGGGACCACAGCCGAGCCATCCCCTTGTCGAGTGTGGTAATAATACTGACCGCTAGGTAACAATTGGCGGATGCCTCCACGAGAGGCGTGCCGCTTCGAATGGGGCCATGACGCGACCCATGAGTTTTTGCGAGAGAGCACGCAGTGATGCCAACGGCGCTTGTCTGCGTCCAACTCTGCCAGTGCGCGAGTGGCGTCTTGCCACCGTATACTCACGTCGATCTTCATTTCTCACAGGTCCTTTTCGAGTACAGGGCGATATTTTTTATATCGACATGAACAGGTATTGTTTATACAGTAAGGACAACCATCAGCATTCGAGTCAAGCAGAGAGAGATCTGGCAAAAAGCTGACGAAGAGTAGTGGCTCTTGGAGTTCCTTTCCACGCGCGCCGCGAAAGCGATTCAACGAAAGCACACGAGCAAAGAACGATACAGTACATGCTGTGCAAGGTTTGGTCGAGCGCGGTCACCAAGATGGCACGCAAGGCGCCCTGTCCGCAGCGAAAAGAATCTGCCGTCGAACCACCGCGCTGGCTCGGTCGGGATAGAGCATGGAAAAGTACAGTGTTGACACGGATGAGAGGCTTCCATCATCAAACGGATCCCAAATCCCCGGAACTGGGGTGTATGGTCCTGTATGGGTCGGGTTAATTTGGGATTCCTCAAAGCACCCTGACCTGATCCCCAGTACACTCACTTATCCAGCGGTATCTGCAGGAAGCCTCCAGTTTGGAGACGAGGAAACAGTCTCGGCATGACTCACCCAGCCAGCCTCAGTGGGTTGCAGGGTTGGTCTCTGGAATCCAGCATTTGGAGTCACCTGGACGGCTGGACGGACATGACCGCGCGCCACCCATCCAGTTTCAACTGCCCACCCGGGTCACACTTTCCGTCCACTGCCCCCACAAGTGCTGGTGTTGCTGCTCTCCTCCTAAAAAGTGAGCCAACAGGGCTGATGTGGCCAGATGGTCGGCTGCCTGACGTGGGCACGACATCATTCGCCTCAAAAGACCTGATGTTCATGGACCATGCACCGTAATCTGGAAGAAAAAAGGCACTTTGGCTGCCATCCACACTGTCGGCTAAGACTTCTTGCGGCTGGTGGATCCGGGAATAGGGCGTCAACCACCTGGTTTAGTGGAAAGGACTCGGGCCGTCAAACAGTCACGGTCACTCACAAAGCAAATGGACGGGTGCGATGGACCCGGCGGACAGGTAACTCACGTTCTCCCCACCCCTCCTCCGCCCGTTTTATCCTGGGTCGCTGGAACCTCTGGATTCCCTCGATGGCCGCATCGTGGAGGAGGCCTGGATTTTCTTTTCCAGAGAAGAGCTTGGAGATTCCGAGAACAAGAGACCTAAGGCCACTCATGCTCCCATTTCCGTTTTTGCCTTTGAAAGCGAAAGAAGTCACTGGACAGATCGTCCAGTACCCACTCGTCTCTTTACATTCCGTTGGACTCGAGTACCATTTAGCATGTCGTCGCCCGCTTCCTCCTCTTCCTCTACCAGCTCCTTGTCGTCGGTGCGGCGCCTCGCAGTCGCGGCCGTGGCCACGGCGCAGCCCGTCACGCCGCTCACAGCCACGGCGCTCCAGTTTCAGTGGACGCAGCTCGCGCCGACGTCCGAGCCCACGGACGCCGAGCTTAAGCAGCGTCTCGCCGAGTCGTCGACGCGCCTCAGCATCACGCCCGTGCCCGAAGAAGACGACGACGAGAACGCCGAGCGCGAACACGACATGACGCGGCGCGCGTACCAGCACTTGCCGCAGGAAGAGCCCAAGCCCGTGCCGTGGCAGTCGACGCGCGACCTGCCCGACCGCCGCGTCATGGTCCAGCGGATCCTGTCGCTGACCGAGAAGCGCAACCGCGTGCCCGCGCCCGTGGACGGACAGCCGCCCATGTTTCCGGCTTCCATGCCTGTCGTCGCGGTCGCGCCGACGGCCGTGCAGGCATTCCTGTCGACCCAGCCCGTGGCGCCACCACCCACGACCACACGCCGTCGTGAGCGACGGCCCAGTGTCCCAACGTCGGCCCGCGAGGGCGCGACGGCGCTCGCCAAGCGCATTGAACTGTCGCTCTACTCGCGCGCGAGCTCGCTCGACGAGTACCGCAACACGGCGACGCTGCGCCGCCGTCTCCAGTCGCTCGTGTCGCTCAGCTTCCACGAGGCCGCGGCCTCGAAGGAGGTCACGGATGCCTGCATCCGCGCGGCAATGTCCGCCGGCAAGCGCCCGCGTCCGTCGTCGCGCCCCACGACCATGGCCAAGCGCCGTCGCGTCACGCCGTCCACTTCCCTGGTGGCCACGACGTCGTCGGGCCGCCTGCTTGGCCGTCTCCCCGAAGACTGTGTGCGCTCCGTCTTTTCCTTTCTCGACGGCCGCCAGGTCATGACACTGCGGTGCCTGAACCGGTACGCGGCCACGATGCTCCCGACCTGCGTCGTCACGCTCGAGGTCGAGATCTCGAAGCTCCACCAGTACTTTGCGGCCGACCCAGCGTCCTCGATGCTCGGCCGCATGGTCAACCTCGAGCGGCTCGCCGTGTTTCGCACCAAGAACCCGTGCTCCGAGCCCACGTCGCCCAAGCAAAAGCTCGCACTCCATGCCTGGGGTTGCATCGAGCTCGACGTGTCGCACAACAACCTTGGCGAGATTGTCGTGCACCAGCTCGCCACCGCTCTCTCCCTGGGTGCGGGCCGCAAGCTGCGCAAGCTTCAGATTGTCTCGGCGTTCACCAACACGAGCCGTCGCAATGGACTTCGTGCGCTCTGCCATGCGCTCGCGCGCGGTGCGTGTCCGCTGCTCAACGATCTGCTGCTCGGCGGCAACAGCATGGCCGACGCCGGTGTCGCTGACGTCGCGCGGCTGCTCGAGTCGCGTGCGCTGCCCGGGCTCGTGCGGCTCGACCTGCGCCGCAACTACATTGGCGAGTGCGGACTGCGCCGTCTCATGGCCGCGCTGGGCCACGCCGGTACGCCGCTTCAAAAGCTCAAGTACCTGTGCATGGGCGGCAACCTCATTACGGACAATTGCGTCACGCCGCTCCAGGAGGTGCTGGCGCGCGGCGCGTGTCCGCAGATGCGGTTCCTCGGGCTTGAGGACAACTTTCTCAGTCCCGAGGGCGTCCAGTCCATTATCCAGTCTGCGATGAGCGGCGGCATGGTGCCCAAGCTCCACCGCGTCTCGAGCGACGGCGGCATCATGACGGAGTAAAGCGACGACAGTATCGCATGGGTGTGTTAACGTTATAGAAACAAATACGAGTATGATGAACCTGTGCGTGACATTTGTGGATACAGAGCTTCTGGAAGGATCATGCCATTACCGAGGCGTTCTATCCACGCTCCCATATTCTGTCGTAATATCGTGGGATCACTGAAGGCTTCTATCATAGCTTTCTCCCGCAGGAAAGTTGTCCGCTTGGCAACCGCCCAAGCGTTTCGTTTTTGCTGATTACTGGAGAGTGGCCGTGAACCCACGCCAAACGACGCGTCGCTTCGTGATCGCTCCCGACTCCATAGATACATACTCTACCTCCGCACGCGTTCTCCTCGTCGATACACGCGACGGTTCACTTACTGAACGTCTCCCATGCACCATTCAAGGAACGTTGTGTGAGTAGAGAGAAACAACAAGGCCAGACAATTCATGTGAGTTGGAAAACAAGCGAGTGGAATTTAAATAGAAGACGGCAACGAATGGGAGAAGGAACGAGGCCGACAGCGGCTCTAGGCTCTAGGCGAAATGCATGGATGCAGACTCTAAGGAAACCACACTGGAGCCGTCTGGACCCGTGGGGCGAAAAAAAAGGGCGACGACGACAGGGTACAGTACAGTGGAATCAGGCGTACTGTTCGTCGGGGGGCGTCGTCGACACGTACCAGCCCCACTGCGGCGAGGCCGAGTCCTTGTCGTCTTCTGGTTCGTAGCATTGGCCTTCAATACACGTTGGCGGAATGTCGACGCCACGCGGCGAGTCTTCTCGGCTTCCCTCTGTCTGTGTGTCGTCGCAGAGCCGAGTCGACGACGGTGGACTGCTTCTTCGCGAGAGCATGCGAGACGCTGCCGAGACGTCGCTGTCCGTGGTGCTGTGCACGTCTTCGGCATCTTTCCGGAGCCTGTGGACTGAGAAATCTTGATCCGATTGGCTACGCTTGTGCGCGAGATGGTGGTGCAGCACGGGCGCGTCCGTGTCGTGGTCGGCCCACGTCGCGAACCGCTGGCGCGGCGCCGGAAGCAGATCCAAGTCGCCGTCGTGGAGCGACGCATTGTGGAGCGCGAGCCGCGCGCAGGCGAGGTCGTCATCCGAGTCGTCGTCTGCAGCGACCAGCGTCGACGACCGCAAGTACGAGATGACGCTCACGGCCGTGGCGGCGGCGGCCGCAGCGGTCGCGACCACCGGGTGTTCGCGTACCCAGCGAATGCCGCCGGCGATCTCGTGGGGCGTGGGGAAAAACGACGGCGCGACGTCCGACATACTCGGAAATTTTCTGTTCTGGTTTCTGCTGTGAGATTGGGTCTAATAATGCCTGCGGGGTGATAGGCGAAAACAGGGAGAAAGCGATTATGATGGGAGAGGAGTGACTGGGGGGGCGGAAAATGAAAATCCTGCAGTGGTCGTCGTCTGTGACACCAGCCGGCGTCCTGAGGAAAACAATCGTGAACCGCAAACAGAGGCAAGATGCTGCTGACATCACCGTGAAGCCATGCGAGTCCCACATTGCAGTTGAGCTGAAAACTGTAGAAACTGCAAATACATTAGAAATAAATGACATGCTTTTATGAAATACCTAGACTTTGTTCCAAACTAGATCTCTAACAAAGCAAGCCGCTATGTACAAATAATTCGGTGACGATGTGTTTGGAAAGGATAGGGGGGAGGTGTTCTCGACGGGTAGGGTTGCTTTGGCGTGAGGAGGAAGCACAGGGGCCAAATTTGAGATGGATACAGACAGCACATGGATCGTTATCGGACAGGTGGTGCTGCTGTTGAGAAGGAAATCGCACAAACTATGCGCTTGATCAGTACGCTCTTTCTCCCCACACACACACCCATCAGGCTGTGGCGAGCGGTCGACCATCAACGCCTACCCAAGCCAGATGCAGGTTGATGGTCCACTCATCGCGATGTGGGGCGTGGATGGCGCCTAGGTGGACCCTCTTTTTGCATCAGTGTGCACGCATCTCTGACCATTTATTTGCTGACAAGAGCTGCAAATGCCTCGGTGGAGGAATACAGTACAACAGTACAGTATGCAGCCGCGACGCTCGGGCAGCGTTTCGAGAACGATCTCGACAATGCGTGCCCATCGCGCTCGCTGTGCTGTTTGCCCGAAATTTTTCTCATCTTGAATAACCTCGCACCGCTTCGGATCGCCTGGTTTCACACCCAGAGCTGAACCTTCACAGTACGTGGTCCACGCTATTTTCAAAATTATGTGTCCCACTCGATGGGACCTATTCTAGGTGGTCCACACAATACACATATATTTTCACCACACGGAGTGAAGTCGATGTCATTTGTGAGAAACTGTAGTTTATTCTGAGATGTTGTGGGAAGGTTGCATAAACCACGTCGCATGCCAGACAGACCTTGTTGACTGGTTCACGATGGGAGGAGGCAGATGAAGTCTCGCAGGTCAACCTCTGGCGTCACGCGGTCCACAGACAGACACGCCGTGCCTCATGGCCGGATCGAGGGACATGGACCAATCAGTGTGCTAGAAGGGGTAGGGGATGCGGCCATTGAACACTCTTTGAAGTGGATTTTTATCTGTGCGGGCAAAAAGCATGAAAACCGAGACCGGAAAAATGGAACATGACCAAGGTGGAAGGCGAGGAGAGAGGGGGGAAGGGGAGGGAGGAGACCCTCCTCTCGCACAGTGGAGGTCTCCCCTCCCGCTGTCTGGCGTATCCATCACAAGAGACGCGCGGACCGGACGGCGCCACTCGGACTCGCGTTATTGTCATTCTCCACTCGGCCAGCCACGCAGCAAGCGCTCCTTCCCTCTTCTCCACATCTCTTCCCCATTCAGCTCCACCTATGACGCCCTCTCCGTTGAGTGTAGACGACCTTGCGATCGGCGAGATTCTCATCGCGCTCAAGCGTGACCCCGTGGTCCACGAGGCCATTCGCTCCCCAGCGCACCCAGTGCTCGCACCGGGAGCGACCTCGGCGTTTGGCGGCTACCGCACCAAGATGGACCTCATGGTGACCACGCCCACGCAAGACGACGCTGCGCTGTTTAGCCGGCTGGCGTTCAACTCGGTCAGCCCCATGGCTTCGTCCATGTATGCGCTGCCACCAACGGCAACCGCGCAGTCGCCATCGGAACGCACCAAGCGCTACGGTCCCGTGATCCAATTGGAAGACTTGCGCAAGTGTTTCAACATGCCGATTGCCGCTGTTGCGCGCCAGTTTGGCATCTGCGCGACGCTGCTCAAGAAGATTTGCCGCCGCCACGGCATCCAGCGCTGGCCACACCGCCAGATTCGCAGCCTCCAAAAGAGCATTGACATGCTGCGCGAGTCGCTCGCGGTCGCCAAGGGGTCCAACAAGGAGTACATTGCCAAGAAGATTGCGGCCTTTGAGTACACGCTCGAGTGCATCATGCAAGACCCCAACACTGCCGCCAAGGGCATCTCGACCGGCCGTCTGGCGTCGCCCGCCTCGGAGGAGCTAGCGAAGCGCGCCAAGCGTGCCAAGGAAATGAAGCACCTCGAGTCGGCTGCTGCTCTTGCTGCCATCAGTGATGACGACGAGGAGGATGGCGAGGACGCCCCCTGGTCACCCACGACGTCGCCGTCTTCGGCCAGCATGTCGATCCAGTCCATCTTGTGCTGAGTGTTCTTCCCGTCATGTAGTTAGTATTTGTGCCCTCACTCTCTCTCTGTCCATCGTCAATATACTCATGCCACCATCAATTCCATGTTTCATCACCACTTGTCATGCGTTACCAAAATGGAACTCCATGGTCTCTCTGTAGTCAGCCATGACAGGGATACATATCCACAGTGTCTCTCGTGCTAGGTCTCTTCAGTTGAGAATGGAAGGTTGTGGATACTGTACGGTATCCGGATACGCCGCGACTGTTTCTGGGTCCTCTCATGTGCTGGCGGAGCGGAGGCCAGTTTCGCCTCCAAACGCTGCGCTGGCGTCCGTCCGCCGCGCAGCCAGTTCCGTCCTTTCGAGAGGAGCAATCAACAGTCGGGCCATGTCTCCTCTCCCCCTGTGGCAGCTGCAGGAAGGAAAGAAACGATAGAAAATCCGCTCTTTTCTATGAAGGGGAAAATCAGCCCACAGACCCCACCCACCGGACGCGACCCTTCATGGGCAGCGCTCTATTGAGAGCACTTGCGTCCACACCCAGAATCTTGGATCTGTTGGGCGGATGAAAGACCAGCATTCCGAACGAAATGGTGTATGCCCAACATCCAGTACATACCAGTACCAACACGGAACGCTCGCTGACGTCCATGGAGTCTGTGGACCAACAGTGACGAGAGCGGATCCCTTGATGCCTGCGTTTGATTCATTTAGCGGTGGAGGTCGACGTGAAGCGTGCATCATAAACTCGGACACGCATCTCGTCAATGCGCGCTCTCGTGCCTGCAGCTGCGTGCCACGCGCGATCCTCTCACGCACGCGACACGCCTTCGTTGGTTTCCCGACATCTAGGCGCATCTCCCCATCCTCCCAACGATCCGAATCCGATCCACCATCAAAAAGTCCAACCAAAGAGCCCCAAAAAGCAGACGGACGCCCCAGCGGATCCCGATGCCCCAACCTTGAAAAGAGTGTCGATACGAAATCACATCCTTCGCGCAACATCCACCATACCCTTTGATATCGCATCATATATTCATTGTCACGAGTATCTGCTCCCACAGGTTTTAGGCCCTGTCTCTGGTACCCTGTGGTGTGGTCCACAGCGTGCAGTACCACCGACCACGCATTTTTCACGGGTGCCATCACCCGCAGCTCCACACTCGTTCCTCTCCTCTCCTCGACCATGAGTGCGTCCGCCTCCTCCGCCTCCTCTACGGCTTCGCTCGTGGACGACGCGCAGGCGCGCACACAGTCGTACGTGTCCCATATCCACCCAACGGATGTGCTCACGACCACGTCGCTCGCGAGCGTCGCCGCCGCGATCCCGGCGTTCCGCCACATTGTGGGCAAAGTGCGCGACATTTACGTGTTTGCCGACAAGGTCTTGCTGATCTCGACCGACCGCCAGAGCGCATTCGATCGCGCGCTCGCGTCGGTCCCGTACAAGGGCCACGTGCTCACGCTCACGAGCGTCTGGTGGTTCCACGCGACGCAGCACATTGTGCCCAACCACTTGATTAGTGCGCCCCACGCGGCGGCCATGCTCTGCAAAAAGTGTACTGTGTTTCCGGTCGAGTTTGTCGTGCGCGGGTACATTACCGGTTCGACGAGCACGTCCATGTGGACCAACTACGCCAAGGGCGTGCGCGACTTTTGCGGCCACACGCTGGCCGACGGCTGGACGCAGCACCAAAAGCTGCCGCACAACATGGTCACGCCCACGACCAAGGACGACGTCCACGACGAACTCATCTCGGGCCAAGAGGTCGTGCGCAGCGGCCGCATGACGCAGCAGCAGTGGGACTACTGCCACGACAAGGCACTCGAGCTGTTTGCGTTTGGCCAGCAGCAGGCCGCCACGCGCGGACTCATTCTCGTCGACACCAAGTACGAGTTTGGCGTCCAAGAAGACGGCACGATCCTCCTCATTGACGAGATCCACACGCCCGACTCGAGCCGCTACTGGCTCGCGCACTCGTACGACGCGCGCATGGCGCAGGGTCTGTCGCCGGAAAACATTGACAAGGAGTTTTTGCGGCTCTGGTTCAAGGACCACTGCGACCCGTACAAGGACGCCGTGCTGCCCGACGCGCCGAAAGAGCTGGTCGTGGAGCTGTCGCGCCGGTACATTTTGCTCTACGAGCTCATCACGGGCGACCGCTTTGCGTTTCCGACGAACGACACGGACCCGCAGGCGCAGCTCATTGAGAGCGTGCGTGCGGCGCTGGCCAGCAACTAGGTACGACTGTAGAAGAAGGTATCAACATGCTTGCTTGAAAGGCCGTTCTCTCTATCTATCTACGTATTGCTGCTGCTGTCCTATGTACACGCTACTCTCGCTCTGTAGCATTTACTTGTCGAACCGCTTGGGCGTGATCTGGATCTGTGAACTGGACGACAGATCCAGCGCCGTGGTCGTGGCCTCGCTAGCCGTGTGGGTATGGTCGCCGGTTCTCGCAACGGTCGGCGGTGGGGGGTAATTGCTGTCGATGGGCATGACCGACGCCTTCGATAGCTTGACGCCGACCACGGGCGGAAGTAGCACGATGCGTGGGCCCAGCAGCGACGGCAGCGGCTTGACGACGGCTACTGCATCAAGAGGTTTGGTCGCGCTGCTCGGCGGCTGCACCCATCGGTGGTCAATGTGTCTCGCCTTTTGCGTGCGCTTGATGAAAATGATCATCTTGACGGCCGCGCGGAATTTGCCCGCGGGTTTCAGCACATTCATTTCGCGTCGCGAGAGCAAGTAGACGCCCGAGAGCGTGATGCTCGCACCAAAGAAAAACATTGCGAGCTGATTCAATGACCAAAGAGAGAGTGAGGTGAGCTGGCCGTGCCATGCCCTAGGGAACGTACAGCAAATCTCCCCAAAACGTACCGCCAGTGTCGACATGGTCGCAAACTCTTTAAAGTAGACGCCGCCGCCAAAGATCGACGTCGAGATGAAAAAGCATTGGAACACGGGAACGATAAACACGGCGTCAAAGAGCTGGAGCCCGTGGGCGAGCCAGTGGATCTGCAGGAAGATACACACGAGCATCGAGAGCGAGATGAGGTACGTGCCAATGTTGGTAAACTGGTCGGTGCCCTCAAGCGTCGTCTTGAAGAGCTCGGCAACCGACTTGGCAAAGAGCACGGACTGGGCACCAAAGACGCCAGAGAGTGCGGGGTACGTGACCGGGTGGACGCGCGCAAATTTCTTGTAGGTCGTCGACGATGAACCTTGGTGCTTGAGCACACGCTCGAGTTTCTTGGCCAGCAGAAAGAGACCGAGACACGCCAACGCGACGATCACGAGGTACATGACGAAAAACGGCTCACCGTACAATGCCACGAGCTCGTCGACGGTGTAGCACGCGCTCTCCTTGTTGGCAAACGCCGCGACGATGCAAATGCCCACGAGCACGAGCCCGGTACCGATCGCGTCCATGCGGCTAAACTTTTCCTTGAGAAACAGAGAGGCAAAGACGACGTTGGCGATCATGGTCGTGCCGCCCACGGGCGTTGCTAGCGACTGCGGTAAGAAGCCGAGTGCGACAAAGTCCAGGAGACTGCCACCGACCACGAGCAGGAGACCAACGACCCAGAAGGGCTGCCGCGTGTAGGCGCGCTTGAGCTTGACGCTGCGCTTGGCCTCGCACATGAACGAGTACTTTTGCAGGTTCACGCCAACGTTGGTCGCGACCGAGCCCGTGATGCTGAGAATGACGCCGACGTACCACAGCGAGTTGGTCGTTTTCACTGCGGCCGCGGTGCCGTCACCGCCATCATCACCGTCGCCACTATGCTTGACGTGGCATCCCATCGCGGGGCTGTGGGGATTGTTTGGGGACTGTGGATGGCGTGAGGGAAGTGCTGCGGAGGCGATGGTCCGCGTGTACACCTGAGCTATTGAACCGGAAACCCAGAACCGATAGAGACGCCTCCGTTGAGGCTCCCAATGGGACGCTGTAAGTGTGTCTGTGACTCAGTTTGGGCGGCGAGAGCGGGGTCAGACTTGCATGGGGGAGGCGGCTGAGCTCTTAATCCAACAAATCCAAACGTTAAGAATACTGCTGCTATTTTGAACCGATGCTCGAAGATCAGCACGAGACGGCTCAAATGGAAAGTGATACCATATAGATCCAGAGCTGTCCAGCACCGACATCGGGCACTGTGAGGGGGACTGGCGAGACTTGATGACACCAGCGCTGTTGGAGACACAGCCACCTCACCGCCACAACCTGCCTGGGTTGCTGGCCACGTACACACACACTCTCTTCCTTGTTTTCTTCACGCAGTTGCATCGGGTCCACGCGTCGTCGCGCACAAGAACGATACGGATGAGACTCTGCCACTCTCCATGTTGAAATGATCCGCACGTTCAAGTAGTTCAAGTTGCGCGCTTCGATGAAAGCTGATATGGCTGTCGAAATGGCGAGTCGCGCGTTGCAAAAGAGTCGGGTCTCGTTCGATCGAGCTTGAACTGGGCGTGGAGTTGTTGGGCTTAACAGGAGCGCCGCACAATCGTTGTGCTTGCAGCACCAGCAACGTCGGTACTCCATGAGTACTCGTGCCGCGTACACTGGAGAAAACTAGCTTGGCTACGCCAAAGTCTCGTTGGAGCTTTCCATCACTATAGAGTGGAGCTATCGATGGGCATCACGGACGCCTTTGATGGCCTGCCACCGGTCGACAGCGGCGGCTGGCGCGCGAGTGGCTTGACGACAATGATGTTGCTCGTTTCTGTCGTGAAGTCGGTCTTGCTCGGCGGCTGCACCCATCGGTACTCCATGTGTCTCGCCTTTTGCGTGCGCTTGATGAAAATGATCATCTTGACAGCCGCGCGGAATTTGCCCGCGGGTTTCAGTACGTTCATTTCGCGTCGCGAGAGCAAGTAGACACCCCAGAGCGTCACTATCGCGCCGAGAAAGAACATGATCAACTATCAGGAACAACATGGGTGGGTCAATGGAGAACACCACGCTACTGTGTGACACTACATAGAACCCACCGCCAGCGTGGACATGGTCGCAAACTCTTTAAAGTAGACGCCGCCGCCAAAGATCGACGTCGAGATGAAAAAGCATTGGAACACGGGAACGATAAACACGGCGTCAAAGAGCTGGAGCCCATGGGCGAGCCAGTGGATCTGCAGGAAGATACACACGAGCATCGAGAGCGAGATGAGGTACGTGCCGATGTTGGTGAACTGGTTTTCCCTTCGAGCGTCGTCTTGAAGAGTTCGGCAACCGACTTGGCAAAGAGCACAGACTGGGCACCAAAGACACCCGACAATGCTGGATACGTGACGCGGTGGAGCCGCGCGAATCTTTTGAAGTCGCGAGATGACGAGCCCTGCCGCTTGAGGACGCGTTCGAGCTTTTTGGCGACCACATATAACCCGAGACACAGCACCGCGACGAGCACGAGGTACACGACAAAGAACGGCTCTCTGTACAGTGCCACGAGTTCGTCCAGCGTGAAGCACGCACTCTCCTTGTTGGCGAAAACCGCGACGATGCAAATGCCCACGAGCACGAGGCCCGTGCCCACCGCGTCCATGCGAGTGAATTTCTCCTTGAGAAAGAGCGAGGCAAACACAACATTGGCAATCATCGTGGACCCGCCGACGGGCGTCTCGAGCGATTGCGGCACAAAGCCGAGCGCGGCAAAGTCCAGTAGACTGCCGCCAATGACGAGCAGCAGACCGACGACCCAAAGCGGTTGCCGCAGGTACCGCCGTTTTAGCTTGAGGCTGCGCTTGGCCTCGCACATGAACGAATACTTTTGCAGGTTCACGCCCAGGTTGGTCGCGACCGAGCTCGCAATGCCCTGGATCACGCCGACGTACCAGAGCGGATTCGTCTTTGGGATCTCTTCGGCTCCGACGCCGTCGCCTGCGCTGTGGGTTTGCTGCGGTGCACACACCATTTTGCTCCGACCGCGGCCAGTGTATTGGCCTTACATTGTAGAGCCATCACTCCGTGGCGTCCATGGGCAGCAGGGGAGTCGTACAAAACCACCAGGTTGCTAATAATATCACAAACACCCATGGTGGTTTATTCAACTGAGTGAAACCCACAGGCAGCCTGTGGGTTTCACTCAGTCTGTGACAGGCTCAATCACTCGCGACATAAAGCATACAGAACACGTACGTATAATACGGTGGTGCGTGGGCAATATTGAAGGATAGGAGTCTATTGCTCTCTACCATTCAATCTTTTACGGCCTCAACAGAAGATCCAAGATCCAAGCGAGGTGGCAGGTGGCTCCCAAGATCCCAAGATCGTCCTCTCTCATTTCAGTTGAAGTTGACTTTGTCAAATTGGGTGGGAAAGGGCTTCTAATCAGGCTGTCTCCCAGCGTGCTCTATTTAGGGTGGCAACGGTCCTCGTCTGTTCTCTCAGCATGGATGAGAGAGCGAGACACACCGTCGTCGTGGATGACGCACACCTTGTGTGTGAGAGAGGGATATGGAAGAATCCTGGCTCAGCGTCAGAGCTTACTTAGATCCAGTGTCCCACATGACGGTCGCGACGCGTCCACTATGAACAGTATGTCGTGCGGTTCTTTTTGGTTTCTTGTTCTTGTTATTCTGTTCTATACTAGTACCGGTAATACTACGTAGTATGCGGTCGCGGACTGGCATGTTCAAACAGAAAGTAGTGTAGGGTCTGCGGCAGAGAAAGCCTGTCATTTACAAAGGCAGTCGCCGTTATTGATAATCGCATTTGACTACGAATGGTACATGGTGGTCTGGCGTGACATGGCGACGTGGCGACGAGGTGGATGGATGGAACGACACTGGCGCAAAAAAGGGATGACATACTCCATATTGAACCAAACACGTGCGCTTGTATTCATTCAACTAATATACCAAGATGAGAGAGAGCATGACAAAATACTTTGATGCCAAGGGAGGCAACACCGCCCTCGCAATAATACGGTCCACACAGGAACCGTTCCAAAACCCACCGTTCGTGATGGATGAGTGATGGCTAGGAAGCTCACTCTCCCACGGGGGTGGCCGGGACGAGCGCGAGCCCTCGCTCGTGGGCCGCGCGGTGAAAGGCACTGGCAATAGCGAAGTAGCTGAGCTGCTGCCGGCGTTTTCTTGCACGCAGCGTGACGTCGGACGAGTCGGGTCTCGCTGTGCGTTCAAGCTCTTGTTGCAGCTTCTTGCTCACCGAGAGAAAGGCTACGCCACGCTGCTTTGGTACGGGGCTCGCCTTGGGTCGACTTGGTGCCGCAAACGTGGTCTCGCTTGGATCTGGGAGAATCGGGGTGAATTCAAAGCGTGGGCGCTTCGCCGATCGTGAATGGATAGGTGACGCTGCGGGCGTCGGCGGGAGGAACGTGTCGATTTCACGCTTCAGCGAGACCTTGAGGGCCGTAAGCGCAGCCGAGAGGTTGATTCCTTCGGGGGACACGGTGGTGGGTGACGGCGCCGGGCTCGGCGATCTTGAGCGTGTGTGAAGAAGGTTCTTGGTCGTGGCCGCACTCACAGAACATATAGTCGCTGTGGTGTGCGCGATGGCAGGCAGAGCGCCAACGGCGGCTCGTCGCGGGCTCTCCAGCGCGCTGGACGAGCACGCCTTGCGCTTCCGAAAGTGTTGGTTCATCGTCGCGATCGCACGGTCTTCCATGCGCGTTCGCTTGTGTGGAGGGGGGTCACGGTGTTGCAGTGTGGATGGAGTGTATCCACCGTACGACCAACAACACAAACGAAGAGAGAGATTTGGGGAAAGGACAAAGACCACGCTGTGGGTTCTTTGTTCGAGGGTTGGTCGATCTGAGGCACAAAGAGGCCACTTGCGCTTGAGACGGCAAATTGCAGAATGAACCGAGTGAAAGGAAGGAGCAGGAAGAGTTGTCGCGCGTTCACCAACCAGGAGACCTTCACTCCGGATGGGTATATTCTCAATACACGGCAAAGTAACACACCTTGATTTGGGATGTTCGCGCGATCCCACCACTGGTTCGTCCGCACTTTGGTGCAGTCCACTCTCGAGAACCCGCGCCGAAAAAGAGAAAAAAGAAAAAGTCGGGTTCAACGAGGGACCGATGCTGTTGCTAAATGAGGGACACGACCACCAATGGAAGAGAAGGCCCAGCCCAGCCACGAGTGCTACGAGCTTTGACGGCGTTGCCTCCACCACTCGCTGCTTCGTTCAGTGGGTTCTTTTCGACCTGCAAACCATTCAGTCAGCGAGACACGAGTGGTCAGTGCAATGGCAATTCGCCGACGCAGCAGCGCAGAAGTGACCCGTGGGTGGACTCCGCTGGAAGGACAGCAATGTGGGTGCCAAATCGCGACGACTGCTTGAACCAGATGCTTGTCGCGCATCGCTCGCTGCTCATCCCGGCTTCTGAAGCGAATGTTGACGGCGAGAATGCTACGCGCCCTCATGCAATACTAAATATGCAAGCGAGTCGATGGATACATGCGGAATAGTGGCGCACTTGCTGTGCTGGAGGCGCTCCATCTCATTGTCAACCTGGATTGGCTGTCACGGGAGAAGCTCCAGTTCAGAGTTGAACCTCCTATACTGCATACATATGGGTGAAAAAATGTAGCTTCATCGGATAGTGAACGGATTCCGTTTCTCGTGCTCGTACTGTGTTTCAGTTATCTATACACCATGGGGTAGTAGGGCCACGACTGTTGTTCAACGCCGAAAACTGTTGACGTGCGCTCCATCAGCCGAGCCGAACGTGCATCCGTCGGCGAGCCCGCCGCGTCAGCGATTCAGCCACCAAGTGCTTCACTTCGCTTCAAGCAGACCGCCACGCAGGACTTTCCGACCACACATTTCCCATCTCGTCCACCATGGCCACCACGAAAGCTGAACAGCGTGCGTGTAGCTCTTCAATATACTGGGCGAATACGACCCCCACGAAACTGACGCGATCTTGTGGATCTCTGTTGCTTGCTGTAGCTCCATCGGGCCTCATGTCGTTCATCACGGGCGGCTTTGGCGGTATGTGTGCTTCTTTTCAGTCGCCCACGCGATAGCTGCCATTTGTGGGAGGATACTGATGAAAACGTTGTGTGCATACAGGCGTCTGCCTCGTCGCGACCGGCCACCCCATGGACCTCATCAAGGTCAACCTCCAGACCATGGAGCGGCCCAAGCCGGGCCAGCCGCCGATGTACACGGGCGCCATGGACTGCGCGCGCAAGCTCGTCGCTCGCGATGGTGTACGTGCGTTAGAGTTCGTGTTTTTCCCGATAGGTCTCTAACTTGGTTTTGGTTCCATGTGACCAGTTCGCTGGTCTCTACCGTGGTATGTCGGCGCCGCTTGTCGGTATCACGCCGATCTTTGCGGTCTGCTTCTGGGGCAACGACATGGGCAAGCTCATTGCGGTATGTAGGCCCTGGTTCCCATTTATACGAGTGAAAAAACACAGGGTGTTGACTAGAAATACTCTTGATTGTCATAGCGCTCGGCCATGAAGACTCCGGACGAGCAGCAGCTCTCGACGGGGCAGCTCATGTTTGCCGGTGGTTTCTCGGCCATTCCGACTACGGTCGTGATGGCTCCGGGTGAGCGCATCAAGTGCTTGCTGCAGATCCAGTCGCAGGCGATGGAGCGTGGTGAGCCCAAGCTCTACGACGGCATGGTGGACTGCGCCAAGAAGCTGTACCGCCAGGGCGGTATCTCGAGCGTGTTCCGCGGCTGGGAAGCCACGCTCTTGCGCGACGTGCCTGCGTACGTATTATCGTGGTTGTCTTCGAGTCTGGCGATGGTGCCTTTCTAACACCACGAGCATCGTCTCTTAGGTCGGTCGGCTACTTTGGTGGTTACGAAGTCATTAAGCGCGCCATGAAGCCCAAGGACTCGAACGAGCTCAGCGCCGTGAGTGTCGTGGTCGCCGGTGGTCTCGCCGGTATGCTCAACTGGATCATTGCGATTCCGGCCGATGTGCTCAAGTCGCGTATCCAGACGGCGCCGGAGGGCACGTACCGTGGCATTGCGCACTGCTACGAAGTGCTGATGAAGGAGGAGGGCGCCGGCGCGCTCTTCAAGGGTGTCGGCCCAGCGCTCGCACGTGCGTTCCCCGCTAACGCTGCGTGCTTCCTTGGTGTCGAATTCTCCAAGAAGTTCTTGACGTACCTCGGCATGAAGTAAGTCGAGAGACTCGGGAAGGCAGTAGACTCGGCGGCGGCGGTGGGCATGGAATAGCATGCACGTGCGCGAACGTTTGTTGTTGATCATAGACACTGTCTAGATGCACAGGGTATAACAGAAAGAAATGGATTCCCCCACCAACGTGACGTTCGGCATGGAAATGTGACTGACGTAACCTAAATAAAACGAGGTCTGTATTGAACGGGCCAACATTCGAGGAGAATGGGATGACTTTTAAGATACCCATCAAGCTTTAGAGGCTCCGGCGAGAAAACGCGTCGTTGATCTCGGCACGCGGTTCGTCAGTGCCACGGTACAGAGTGTTGCTGTAGAACTCGACCATGTCACTGTGAAGCGATTCACCATTCGTCAGTAACATGCCTCCCAATTCACTCCACACATGGCAGACGATGAGCTATTACCTGACACGCTTTAACTCTTCCTTTGCCTCTTCAATCGCAGCCTCCTGCTCGTCGAGCGACGTGTCTGTGCCTGGCAATGATCGCAAAAGCTCAAGCGCCTCGCTGTACTTTTGCTTGATCGCGACCGCCTAGGAAATCGGATAAAAATCGTTGTGGATGGGCATCTCCTGGTCAGCCAATGCAGGTTACAATACAAACTCACCGACGCCGAGATATCGCCCAGGCGTGTGGTCTCTTGGCTCTCGCCGGCCGACAAAATGTCCTTGAGCACGTCAATGAGGCTTGGCACAACGTCAAATGTCTACCGATGCGGGGTTCAAGAACAGTGTCAATCAAGCGTCCCTGTGATGTAGGACGGATACACGATAGCCCCCTTGATACCTCGAATAGCTGCGCCTTGGTCACAGGTCCGTTGCGGCTCGCAAACGTGAGCTCCTCGGTCTCGCCCGCCTCGGGCTTGATCGACGCCATGGCCGTTTGGTTTGTTTCAGGTCGGGTGTGTGGGTACTGCACTAAGTTCGCAGTCAAGTGCGTACTTAGTGGTACGATGGAAAATGGAGAAACTGGACTCCAAGGTCGATGAGATCTTCGTGGCTCCGGAGACACAAAGAGTCTCGTCATGGCAAGAGAAACCAGTCAACAACAATGGACGCGTGGTGTACTAGTTCTGCGCATCATCATCAACAACGAAAACCAAAGTGAAAAGAGCAAACCACGTTGGGACAAAACGACGGCATGGTCGTCTGCGGTGCGATTATGTCGTGTCCAACCTGAAGTCCAAAAGAGGAAGCTACAGAGACGCAAACGGAGGGTCCGTTTACTTCTTGGCAGCCTTGGTCTTCGGCTTGGCCTCGGCGGCGGGCGCGGCGAGCTTGGCCTCCTTGCGGGCACGCGACGCCTTGGCCTTCTCCTTGCGGGCCTCCGACTGCTCCTTGAGCGACTTCTCACGCTGGCGCTCGGCCTTCATCTTGTGGATCGTCTCCATCAAGACACGCTTGTTCTTGAACTGGTTACCCTTGCTGCGCATGTACAGCTCGTGGTAAATGTGACGGTCAATCTTCTTGGCGTCACGGTACTTGCGGAGAAGACGACGGAGCACACGCATGCGGCGCATCCAGATGACCTTGAACGGGAGACGCGCGTTGGCGGTACCACGACGCTTACCGATGCCGGTATGGCGACCCTTGCGCTTGGCCTCGTTACGCTTCTGGAAACGAGCACGCGAGTGGATCACCTGCGGCTTCTTGATGACGAAACCATCCTTCACCAACTTGCGGATGTTCTGGCGCGAGTTGGCGAGGCCGATCTCGCTTGACTCGTTAGGGTCGAGCCAAACCTTGCGCTTACCGCACTTCAGCACGGAGGCAGCCAAACTATCCAAGTCAAGACACGGCAAATCAGTACGCGTGTTCAGAAATCGCCATGTTGGCGGCGGGCGGTGGCGGATTATTGCAGATGCAGTGAATGGCGGGATGGATCCAGCACAAAACGACTTCCTCGACGAGTAGACCAAATGCTGCACGACGGATGATAAACCAATAGTGTAGCTGCTGGACGCATATCGATCTGGCATCTTGTCGGGCGTTACCGACACCATGAGCCAAGAGCCGTCGCTCCGTTGTCAGGACGCCAACATTTCGCGTTCTCTCGCCACGTTTTTCGCACCCCCGTACCCGCAACTCGCGCCGCCCTCACCTGTATACTCCATTCTACCCACTCACCGCTTCTGGAGCTTCAACGAGACCATGTTGCTTTGTCACTAAGTCTGTCCCAAAGAATTAATGTTGTGGCCCCATGGCGGTCGACCCCCATACAAAAGTCCACACGAAAGCCCATTTCACTTGGTTTTTGTATGCCAGCTGGCATTTTGAAGCCTCACGTCGCCAACCACTCAGGCCAGTCAACCACAATCGTACTTAACAGAAGAGGAGGCGGTTCATCCCCTGGGCGGTTCATTGAACCGCCAAGATTACACTGAACCGTGCAGTTAACTTTCGCGAAACAACGAGAAAGTTTGAAAAGTAAACCCTTTTTCGCGCGGAAACCACGGAAGGGAAAGACGCGGAAGGGATGACGGCTTGAACACGCTCCTGTGCTGGCCCAGCGCCACACCACGCACCGTACTGTGGCCCCTTCATGCCCTCTATTCGCTTGTATCCCGTTTCTTTCGGCCGCTGTATCCTGCGAATCGCGGTGTTCCGAGAATGTGCGCACAGTTATTTTTGAACGACACACTGATTAGCGGTTGCAGATCGACACAATGGCAACGGTGACTTCAACACTAACGCTTGTGCTGCTGCACTACGAGCCGGAGTGCAAGTGGCTTCATCCGTCAACGTCGTGACACTCATGCTGAGTGCCGCCAAGTCTTTCCGCCTGGCGTTCCGCCGCACGAGTAAGCCCAAGTCCTCGGCAACTTCGCAAGATCGGAAACCTGAAGATGACCAACAAGACCAGCGAAACGCGTCGACGACGCGCGGATTCTCGGAGAACCAGTCGTCGGAAACCGAGCGAGACGCCGCGTTGCTGTACGAGAAGCTGCGGAGAGTCCTGGCGAAGCCGCGGTTTGCGCGAATGCCGGCGACCGGAAGAGCGAGAGTTCTCGCGCGACTTGCAAAGGAAGAGAATCCAGAGAGTTCTTACGCCAACCAGCAATACCCAGCACTGCGTGGCGATGCGCAGTCAACGATCCAATCCGAGAGATCGTTGACCTACTGTGGTGACTACGGCGCGAGCGAGACGGACGTGGACGATCTTGTACAGTTAACACTGGCGGCTTCCTTGGCTGAAGCTCAACCGGAAGACGTGGATCCTGCACTCGACTGTCGAGAGTCTATGCGTGAAGAACCTACTGGTCCTGAGACTCAAGATTGTGACGTTGTGCAGCAAGTACGGATCTGGAGTGATTCAGGATTTCCTGGACAGCGGCACACCGATGGCATTCACGAGCCTGTGGATTCGTTCGCAGGGTCTTTGCAGCCAAATCTCTACGCCACGAACCTGCGCTCTAGAATGCTGTCCAGCGCCGACACCGACGAGCATGCAAACTTCGTGCATGCGTCTCTGCGAGCGTTGGACGACAACGATGGTTGTGGTGCTGCCGATATCGCATCTGTTATTGCTGCACTGCGGACCGTTCCGTGCTTGGAGGTGTGTACCACCCGCCATTGCCCTCTCCCATTGGTGGTTCTCTACATGGCTAACGTTTTTTTTCGTTTTTCGGTTCGTAGACGTGTACGGACGAGCAACTCGCGCAATTTTCTCGGTCTGAATGGTGCGAGGACAAACGATGCGCACGCGGCGAAGAGATCATGGTTCTGGAGAAGGGTGTTGATGAGCTAGTGGTCGTCGTAGAGGGTACCGTGAGCGTCTGGAAGCGATCCTCATGTGATCTCGACCACGAACTCTCGCGAAGCACGCTCGTACGGACGCTGTCGGCACCAACGTATTTCAACGACTTTAATCCAAATGGTCGACCCGGCGGTGAGCGAGAGCAGTTGATACTGTGCGCAGACTCGGCGGCATCGTGCTTAAGGTTCTTGAAAAGGACGATGGTGGAGGAACTCGGGAACGTGTCCATACTCCAAGACTGTTACTTGCCGAGATCGACAGAAAAGATCAGGTCACTTCGCCGTCACGTGAGTGGGTTTGCCCAGCTTCTCCGCGACAACCTTCGTGGTTCGAGTGGAGATGAAAAGCCCGAGTTGGTGAAGCTTGGAGGGAACGCGATGGACGAAGAGATCGTGCTGAGGCGCGTGCTGCAGATCGTGGAAGAGCGGCTGCATGGTGGCTCAAGCATCGCTCTGTTTGCGATCAATCGGCGAAAAGAAAGAATGTCGCGTTTCCGACTCGCGCATGGTGCTGCAGTGGTCACGGACAACTTGCCCGTTCGTGGGCTCGCAGGATTGGCGTCACAAGGCAGCCAAACAATCGACGTGCATGACCCGGGGACCGATCCACGTTTCGACGCTGTGATCGACATTACGACGAATAAATCTCTCATCTCCGTCCCCGTTTCTATCAAGAAGTGTGGCTCAACTCAGGCGGCTCCGATTGATTTCGTGTTCCAGTTCACCAGGATCGCCTCTCGATTTACTGCTCGGCGATCAGCATCCGATACAGCAGTCGTCGAGAGCGTTGCAGTGCAGTTACACAGCTTGATGGCGTCCAGGCAAAGAGCGTACAGAGATACGGTGTGTTCGGCGTCGATCTTCGAGCGCTTCGAGGTTGCGGTGGCCGGCCTGTGCGTGCCACTCTCAGCACTGCCGGCCTTATCAAGCGCATCAACGACATTGCAGGCAGTGATCATCATGAAGCTCTATCACGGCAAAGATGAACTCTGTCCAGCAGCTAGCACCAGCAGCGCAAAAACCATTATGGACGAGGAAGGCGGCTTTGCACGATTCGAGTTTCTTGATATGCTGGTCGCACCAGATGCGTGTGTGCTCGCCAACTTGCCGTTGGCAACACGGGTCGTCGTGGAGGTCGCCATCAGTTTCAAACCGATCGCCAGTCGGATGCTCCGCCGGCGCTCGTCTATGTTCTACAGCTTTTCCAGTTCATTGGCGACCACATCTCCTTTCCATCAGACCACAGCGAGCCGATCGTCCGCGTCGATGTCTCAATCGACCACGGAGATGGAGGAGTGTCCGGCTCCAGGAGACGGATCAACAACGGCGACGGGCAAGCTAGATCGAGAGGCAATTCTCACTGGCTGGAGCGGCTTCTTCTTGTACGGGCACAACGACATCCTGAGAAGCGGTGAGCTCGCACTGAAGCTATGGGTCGAATGCAAGAGCACACATGCTCCATTGCGCCAGTCTGGCCTCGAGAACCCAGAAAGTCCCTGCGTGCTTCAGCTCAGTGTGCACACGGACGATAAACGCGTTGTGTTCAAGCCAAACGAAGCGGCTCCAATTTCTGGTATGATGGATAGGAGTTCGGACGACGCCACCGCATACCAAGAAGAAGTCGCGGATGGAGTGGAACTGGTGCATCTGAAGACAAGATTGCTGAGCGACCCGTTCTATCAGCCCACGCTGAAAGAACGTGGCCTGCTCCGAAGTCTGCGACACCATCGACCCTTCGAACCGAGGACGCTTCCAGGGCTGTTAATATCTTTGGATTGGAAGAACCCTCGTGACGTGGCGGAAGTATACCACCTACTGGATACCATCCAATTGCTCCATCCACCGGAGCTCGCGCTTCGCCTTCTTGGCCCACGCTTTCCCGATCCACGCGTTCGCGCGTATGCAATTCGATGCCTGGAAACGCTCGAGCCTGATGATGCTGGGCTGTATATGCTGCAGCTGGTTCATGCCTTGCAGTTTGAACGTTCCCACGACTCTCCACTCGCGCGGTTTCTGCTTCGAAAAGCGCTCGCGGTCCCGAAGACGCTCGGCCACCAACTGTACTGGCTACTAAAATCAGAGATGCACCAACCAGAAGTGCGTGAGCGTCACGCAGCCATGCTCGATGTCTATTGGACGCACACGAACGAGACGGAGCAGATGGAACTTCGCCATCAGCAGCACGTGATCAAGCAGCTCGAGGATATTCACGTCGAGATCTCGAAGTATATCTCGATGGAAGATAAACAAGAAGCGCTTGTCAAGGCACTGCGCAACATTAATTTACCAAGCGAGTTTGCCCTGCCATTGGATCCATCAAGACGGTTGTGCCGCCTCGTCGTCAACGAATGCCGTGTACTCGGATCCAAGAAGAAGCCACTCTATCTAGTCTTTCGAGCGGTGTCGACAGCAGAAGTGCCATCGACGTTTCATGTTCTCTACAAATCGGGTGACGATCTGCGTCAAGATCAGCTCGTGCTCCAGCTTTTCCGCGTCATGAATCGCCTGTGGAGCCGCGCGAATCTGAGTGGCCAGACAATGCAACTGGTCTCCTACGGATGTGTGTCCACGGGACCGAACTGCGGCATGATCGAGGTCGTACGGGACGCCGACACGATCGCAAGTATCTTCAGCATGAAGGCACAGCGCGCCCACGGCTCACAGCGTGGAAGCACGCAGCACAAGCTCCACTCTGCACTGAGCGTGCTAACGGAACAAGACGCGCTGACTGAGTGGCTGTTGCTCCACTCGCTTCCGCCATGCTCGCTGTCCCAGCAGAAAACGTTCCAGCGGATGCAACGAGCGTCTCTGAGTGGGCAACAGGCGATTGCGTCGCAGCAGCTGAACCCATTCGTCGCGCGGGACGTGGCAATCGGACGCTTGACAGAGGACAATCAACGCGATCGCCTGTGCTACGGAGATGCCGTGCGGAACTTTGCAACAAGCTGCGCGGCGAGCTGCGTCGCGAGTTATGTGCTGGGCATTGGCGACCGCCATAACGACAACATTATGGTTTCACGCGACGGCTACCTCTTTCATATCGACTTTGGCCACATTCTGGGCAACTTCAAGAAGAAATTCGGCGTCAAGCGCGAGCGAACGATGTTTGTGTTTACGCCGGCGTTTGCGGCGGTGCTCATGTCCGAGCGCGAAGAGGAGTGGCCTCGCGATGACCCACAAAGCGCTCGATCACCTCACCTAGGGGATGAGCCGTCGGACGTCGACACTGGGAAGAAGCGAGAAACGACTTTTCTCAAGCATCTGAAGCACGTGGGCCACAGCAAGAGCTGCCATCTGGAGCCGTCGAGTGCTGTGGACGATGCTCGTCAAACCAGTCGCAGCGACAGTGGTGGCGGCACGACTATGGCAGTATCTGGAGCACTCCGACGACAGCAGTGGCAGCGATCGATCCACGCGTCCCTCCGCTTCTCTGCACCGCAACCAAGCAGAGATGACAGAGCCACAAAGCCAAGCGAGACCAGTCGGCAGCCGAAGCGCGTGCCAGCGTACGAGCTCTTCACGCAGCTCTGCTGCGACGGCTACAACGTCGTGCGCCACCACGCCGACTTGCTCCATGATTTATGTCTGCTCATGACGGGCGGGTCACTGCCCGAACTGCAGCACGAGAATGATCTCGAATGGCTGCGAACGCAGTTGCTGCTGGACGAGACCGACGAGAAAGCGAGCGAGCATTTCCTCAAGCTCATCAAGCACAGTGTCGTGTCCCGCGCGACGCTACTCAATGACGCGGCGCACATGCTCAAGCATGGATGATTGGATGAGGAGTGGAGATGCATTCAATTTACAAAAACAAGAACCGTGGGGGGCGAGTCTTCCTCCAGTCAAATGGTCTTGACAGCCGCGCCCATGGACGTGTACACGTTGCTCGGATTGGCGGCGCCGCCGTAGAGGTTCTCCGCGGCCGGTGGGTTGCGCATGAGCTCTGCACGGAACGACTGCGAGCGGTAGATGGCGACGTACTGCGAACAAAACAGACACGATGTCATTAGTGACGATGCCGAACACGACAGCGAAGAGGGGACGGCATACAGTGACGGCGATTTGGAGGGCAAGACAGAGGCTGCCGAGGATGAGAACCACCCAGGCCCAGAGATCAAAGTCGTCCCATTCGGTCACCAGCACGAGCAAGATCACGGCCGAGAAGATCTGCAGCAGGAACATGAAGCAGTTGCCGAAGTAATACTAAGAGGCACATAGACTATGGTCAACGTCCGAAGTCAAGAGCATTATCCGCGAGCATACGTACAAACTGGATGAAGCTGGTCTTGCTCTGGATCACGGGCTGCGCCGAGCCGTAGTAGCCCATGGCCGCGACGATGACGCCAAAAAAGCCGGCCCACCATACGGGATACGTGAAGATGAACGAGACGAGCGTGACGACGAGCTGTGCGAGCGCGATGACGTTACACGGGTCGCGGTACTCGTACACCAGTCCAAAGTGGCCGCCGCTTTCCAGGTCCGCCATGGCGTTATTTGTGTAGAGCTGAGCGGAGGTGAGGACGAGAGCACGAGTCGCCGAGTGAGCCGAAAAATGCGGTGGGAATGCCTTGATCCCTTCGAAAAATATCCATGGAAAGTCCACCCGCGTCCTTTGACGGGAAGATCCGATAACCAGAATTATTGTGTCTCGTGCAGTACACTCCGTCAGGTATTTTATTTTGCTTCGCCAAAAATAACGGATAGCGTTCACTTAATCCATTACAATTCGGTATGCTCATCGGCTTCCTCCCCGTCCTCGGCCTTGCGGCGCTCTTCCTCGAGACGAATCTTGACCTGGTCGAGCGTCTTCTGGCTCGCGCTCACCATCGCGTGGCCCTTGCCAAAGAGCTCGAGCGCGATCGCGTGGGCCTGCTGGAGCAATTTGTACGCCGGCTCCACTTGATTCTGGGACATTTTGACCCCGGCCAGCGCATTCAGAGCAAACGCGTGCGGTACCGACGTCTCGCCCTCACGGTGCCGCATGATCGCGCGGGCCGCTTCAGCCGCTCGCTCGGCATCCACCAACTCACGGGTCTGCAGCTGCAGCGTCGCCAATTCCATATAGACCTCGCCAATGCCCTGTGTGGCGCCATTCACCTCGTCGCCCTGGTCCTCCAGTACCTTCTTGAGCGTCTTGACGGCCTTTGGCACTTTGTCCAGCTTCTTGTAGGCCTCGGCGATCTTCAACGCGACTTCAATATAGGCCTCATGGGCCATACCGAGTCCAAGCTCAATGTGATTGCGCAGCGCCTTGTACCTATTGATGGCCGTCTTGTACTCTTTTTTGGCGAGGTACGCGTCCGCGAGACTGCGCAGCGAGAGCCCCATGGACGGGTGGCTCTCGCCAAAGACGCGCTTGATCATCTCGATCGCGTCCTCCAATACGTCAATGGCTTCTTCATAGTTCTTGGAGCGGATGAGGACGCCACCATAGTCTGTGAGCAGTTGCGCATACAGCGCCGCGTCCATCGACTGCTCGGCCTTGGCGATCGCAGCGCGGCCCTCGCCAAAGACGCGGAAGTGCATGAGCGTGAGCGCCTCCCTGAGCTTTTCAATGGAGTTGTCGTACGCCTTTCGGTCGTTCTCCTTCATCGCCGTGTTGCGCAGTCCGCGCACTTGCTGGATCACGGGGTCATTGTCGCGCTCGCTCTTGGGCGGCGGAGAAGAGGAAGACGAAGAGGATGTTGAGGACTCTTCCGCCGCGGGGGTCGCCGCCGGTGTCTTCTCGTGCTTAGCCTTGGGTTTTGCGGCGTGCGTGTGTGGCGCAGAGAGCAGCAGCACCAGCGCCAGTAGCGCCAGCAGCAGCAGCGAGCGGCGACGTAGCATTGCCATTTCGGGAAGGGGAGGGGAATGCAGAACGAAGCGTACCCCCTTGGGGAGCGTGTAACCGTACTTAGTAAATGACAACCTAACGAAATACGAAAGGCAACCTTTGCTCCACATCAATCCAACGCAGCCGATTGTCTCCGCGTGTCGGCGCCGCCGCTGAGAGGTCGGAGGAGCTGCTCATGGCGTCCGATGAAGCGTCAGTGCGTGCTGCGTTTGTGGAGCTGCAGGCGCTTTCCAAGCAGTGGATGGAAAAAGAGCGCGAGGGCATTTCGCTGATCGAGAACTTCCAGACCGCGCTGCTGGCGACGCGGAATGCCTCGACGCCAACAAAGCCACCACCAATGTCGACGGAGAAGCACAGCGTCATGTCGTTGTTTACAGAGGGGACAGGTATTGACAGCGCGGGGCGTATGGATCCGTGGCTCGCGGAGGATCTGTTTGCCCAGATCCAAGAGCTACTGGAAGCGTTCACGGTGCTGCTCGAGCGGAGCTATAGTATCCACAATGACACGCAGAGAAAGTGTGCGTGGGCATTCGACTGGCAAACCATACAATGCGCAAAGACTGATATAGCTTCCGTACCAGTGGCCAGGACAGATCCCAATGCCGCTTCGACGACCGACGTGCTCGTGCTCACTATGGCCGACTATGCGCAGTTTATCGCGGACGAGGTCGCGACGTTCGAGGCCGAGTACCAACACATTGTACGGCGCCTGTGTCCACTGACTGGGTTTTGTTATGATTAGCCGAACTTTGACACGTGATGGTCTCTTTCTTTTTCACAGGAGGCGCTGCTGGTAATGATCTCGTTTGCGATCACGACCGATCAGCTGCGCACGCTCGTCGTCTCGTGGAGCACGTCGCCGTTCCTAGATCCCGAGCGCAGCCGCGAGTTCCGACAGGTACGATCCATTACGCTTTCTGCATTTATTGCATGGAGACTCTGACGCACGTGGTACCCACAGCGACACGAGCAGTCCCAGCAAATGCGGTCGTGAAGATAAAAAGCAAATGGAGAGAAAAGAGGAAAGCGCGTTCGGATTAGTTCTGGTCGGCCTTGACAAATTGGGCACACAGATCGTCGACGTCCTCGAGCGACAGTTCCGACAGGAAATCGAGCTGCGCCTACACAGACAATTAGGCACAGAGAGAGTAAAATGGTGAGACGCATGCATAATTCACTTTTCGAGCCCACGCTTTTTGCAAATACCTTTTCGAGTTCGCGCTGGATCTGCGAGGCTTCGACGGACGAGAAGTAGCCTTCGAGGAACTTGGCCAGCGCCAACGACAGCGAGTCGGACTCGTTGATCGTCGAGTCTAAATATCACGACCAAACGTAGTAGTTTAGGGAAAGGTCGGTATTAGAGTTCTTCCGGATGAACACGTACGCTGTGGGCCACCGGCACCAGCGAGGGCTGCGCGCGACTTGCCGGCAACCGCCGCGTTTTCATCATACTTTTCCAAAACGAGACGGTTAGTCCCCACAGTTTCATTCACAAAGACGCAGAGGTTAGACGCACAATAGAATTCCACTCGACGCGCGCGTGCGTGCGCTTCCGCACGACGGGGAAGCGCTCGAGCATGCGCTGGAACTCGCGCTCGTCCATGATTAATTCGCTTTTTTTCGAGAGGGAACAAAATGGGGCAAAAACGCCAACTGATACCGGTAGTGCCCCCTATGCTATACAATTATGTGATCTGAAACATGATTGGCTGATATATTGAATCCATTGCAAATGATCCCTTCGAAAAAGCTTGTGGTTTGTTTGAGCTCAGATCTGCGACAGGAGCTCTCTCGCATTCACGAATCTGCCTTTCATCCAATCATAGAATAGTCACCAATCCCGTATCTCGATTTCATCTGAGTCTGAGTCAGTGACGGTTTACTGGATCCACTTCGGATTTCGCATTCCAAATCTGCTCGTGGCCCACGAGCAGCTCCGCTCAGCGCCTCTCCATTTCTGCAGT